>BGPR01004529.1:66041-110382 GCA_013235015.1 Araneus ventricosus | reverse complement strand
CAGATTCATGTTGACATGTGTCATTCTAACTTGCTTATAAAACAAGAGGCAATTATGATTTTTTGCAAATATAAGTAATTAAGTTTTCAATAAATTATTACATTAAATTTAAGATTTTATCTGGCATAGTTTTCCTGTAATTCTGAAATTATATTTACAGCTATAGAGTATAGGTTACAAGTATAGGTTATCCCAAAGAATGTCAAAAAAGGAAGGGATATGTTATATTAGAATTCCTTGAAAAGGAACGCAAAATTCTTTTCTGTTTCATCACCAAATCTAAGTTTTTAGAGGATATTTGGACAATAAAAAAGACAATTATCAAATGTTTAGAAAGTTTCAGCATGAAGAATATCATTATTTTCGTAAGACTATTCATCTGCAATTAAACAAATTTTCACTTACTTTTAACAAAGTTGGTTTAAACGTTCTCTTGAGGAATTAGTGTTTGCGTCTTTCAGAGACCTTGGCACATATTTTTAACTAAATGAATTTTAGTTTACTTCCTCAAACACAATTCTAAATTAAACTCATTAAAATAAATGCTTTTAAGGTTCCGTTGAGATTGTAATTCCTAGCTTACAAAAATTGCCAGTGATAACTTCACTTCCCTAAAGTGAAACTACAGTGGCGAAGAAACACTTTATATGAAATTTCATCCGAGATCTTAAAGCAAAGGTGAACACAGTAATCCAGACATCATACTAGAAGAAATCCGTTCCAGTGCAAATAAGCCCAATAGCCACTTTTTAAAATCACAGCTTCAGGATCTCTTACGCATAAGCTCGAAAGTCCTCGTATCAGTATATCACTTAGGAGACTTCACTGAACAAAAGTTTGTGTTTGGGGGAAATGAAGAAATTAGAGAGAAGCCCCAGGGAGAAAGAGACGAGACATGATTTTCATCAAGAAATACGGGATGCTGTTAATTTATTTGCATATTTTTAAGTATAGAAATATGAGGAATTTGGTCAAGAAGGAGACTGGATTCATACGAAACCAAACGTAACAGGAAGGAAATTAGCTATATTTTAGCGAAAAGTGGAATAGGCAGAGGTACATAAAAAGTGTTGTTTTTCTTCAGATGGGAGATATTTCAAGGCTAGAAGATGGCATTTTTTGTTTCCCTAATTAGAAACAAATAGGGGACTCCGGAATTAAAATAAAACAATATTTTATTAATGTATGAACTGCTAATTATCAAAGGGTAATATATTATAAATTTCTCTAATTCATTTCTTAATCACCCTGACCTAGTGTGAAGCCGTCCGGTGCATCACGGCTCGACCCTTCCCGTAGGAGGCACTCAATGTCACCGGCAGAGGTTAAATCCCATTATTGTACCCGCCGCGGAAGCAAGACTCCGCTTACTTATCCGGCGGCTTCTCATCCACGTAGTCGTTGTTGCGCCCTCCCAGTGGGACAGCATTTCAATAATACGAGGGACGTTCCGAAAGAAAGTTATAGCATGCTTTTTAAAAGGAAGCTTTATTACAAATCATCACAAAAAATAGCATAAGAAAGCACAAATTTCGGCTAATTCTCCACATATTCGCAAACGACATTGATACATTTGTCATACCGTGAAAGAATTTAAAGAAGCAATCCTGGTAAAAATCGGTGCCTAGAGAGGGAAAGGTGTTCGTCTCAGCCCGCCGCACCTCTTCATTGTTTCGGAAGTGACGTCCAAATAGTGCTTAATGCGATGCTGGAAAAAGTTTGAAGTCTGATCTGGCAAGATCGGAGCTGTATTCCGGGCCATACCATATATCCCATACCAGGCGAAGAATGTCTTCTTTTGCGTTCCTTGCTGTGTTGGGTCTTGCATTATCGTCTAAGAACGAAATGCCTCGACTCAAGAGCCCTGGTCTCTTGCGCTGAATGGCGGACATCAGTTTGGTGAGGGTGTCGCAATAGCGTACCGCATTGATTGTCCCCGAAGTGAAGAAACCAATCCAACTTTCACCCTTCGCGTCCCAGAACACTGTCAGCACAACCTCGACATTTTGAGTTCTTTTGTTACGGATGAGCTTGTATGTTGCCATTGAGGTTGACTTGGTATCAGAGGTAAAGTATTGGGTTCATATTCCATCGCCTGTGATGATCCTGAAAAGACATGAAGAGGTGCGGCTAGCTGTGAAGAACTTCATTCGCTCGCTGGGCCGATTTTTTAACAGGATGGTTTCCCGAAATTGATTTCAAGGTACGACAACTTTATCAAGGCCCAGGGAGAATATGTAGACAAATGGCATAAGGCTTTTACTTTTTTATGTGATTGCATGCTTCTATTTAGACTGTTTAAGCTCTCTTAATGCGATAAAAGTACGAATAAAATATTTGCATCTTTCTTTGTGATATTTGAAACATATACATGTAATCAACACTATTTAGTATATTTTGAAATACAGTCGGACCTCTATTTAGCGAAGTCGCTAAATCCCGAAAAAAGTTCGTTGTATGGAAAATTCGTTAAATAGAGATTGACCTTTTAAAATACTTTAAACTACACAAAACAGATTTTAAATTCATAAACACTAAATATTATTAGAAATGTAATTAAACACACCTTTATTTTGTAAATTAATATCTACTTGTTTTATATATTTTACCCGTCAAAAAGAAATCTGCAAGGAAAAGAAGAATAAAACAAAACATTGGGAATACACTGTATTTTCAATTAAAAAAATTATATATTAAAATTCATGAATTTTAGCATTTCATTATACAAAGTTTTGTTTATTTCTGCATCATGATCATTTCCATCTTCATCATCTTCCTCTTCATCGCAATTCATTGCTGTATTGTTTATATTTTTTGCACTGTTCACTTCAAAACTGCCTCATCCACATCTTCATAGACACACGCTTTTAAACGTTTTGAACAAGAATTCGATGAATCATAATTTTGTATCTTATCGCGTTTTTTTTTATTATGGTTGATAGGTTGTTTATAGGAATACCAAATTTTAAAACAATATAATTTTTTTTCACGCCTTTATCCACCTCATGAAGAATAAAAAAATTTTTCTCTGATGCACAAGCACTTTCGCTTTGACATTTTCCAGTTTCAAGGTCATTGATTGCCATAAAATGTGTTAAAAGAAAGAATAAGTTTGAGATATTTAGAAATATTTTGAGAAATAAGGAGAACAAAAATATTGGATCACAAGAAAAAGTTCCTTAAATAGAGAATGCACTTCGCTATTTGGAGGTTATTTTACGAAGAAATTCGTAAAATGTTCTTGGTTCCAAGAGAAAGTTCGCAAAATAGAGGTTCGTTAAATAGAGGTCCGACTGTAGTTTAGTGTACCAGAAATGGCTACTTTAAAGCGTAGAAAATTCTTTAATAAATTTCCAATCTTGGCGTGTGTTTGGAGTAACGTGTATCTCTATTCGAAAACAGAAAGTCAACAAAGTTTAGTGTAAAATGATTACCAAGGACAATAAAATATTTAAAAAAAACAAATAACAAGTTCTAAAATCTGGTTTCGTTGAATTTATGGACAATGGTCCTAAAAATATTTTGGGGAGATGAATTCTGTCTTTGAGATACAAATAAATCAAAATAAAATTTAATTTCCTTTTTTAATTAATCACAGAATTTACAAAGAGTTTATACAAAGATTTACATTTCAAATATTTTTAAGGTTTTAAACTGTTAAAAGTTTTAATGGAAATATATTTTATTGTTTAACCTGTAATGCAATTATTGTTTTTGATATGAAACCTACAGGGAATATATTCAAATTAAGGGGGGAAGGGAGTTCGACCTTCTGAAAACTTCATAGATAAATATTTGGATTGTTGCTGGAGCATTTTTAAGCCAAAACTCAGTTCATAAAAATCATAGAAACCAAAAGTTGTGATGATAGCTGTTTTACATTTGAGCTCTTCTGCAATGGGAATTTAAATATATGACTTAAATAAATCAATTTAAGAAAAGATTTTAGTGTCATTTAATATTTGAAAGAAATCTTTTATCCTAGGCATGAGTTATCGGTCAGGCATCGTCTGAGCATTAAGCTGACGGAAATCCCTACATGGCCGATAGGACCCATCTTTTTACGTGATAAGATGAAAATGACTTGTTCATTGCGAATTTGATGGATAAATTATTTCAATATCGAGCATGATTTAAATTTATTACCTATCGATAGTCGTTCTGCATCACGCTGTCGTGCTTTGCCATGAATATTTTGACCATTTGTTGTGAAAAAATGTTTCATATCATCTTTTATTTGTAACGGAAAAATTAAGTTTAGAAATTTCATGATGTTTTAATACGAAATTGAAAATTTTTATGGTTTTATTCAAAGTGTTTACTAAGTTATTACTTGAAATATCATTTATATCTGTGTAGATTTGTTATCCCATCAATTTTTTTATTTCAATAAGTAAGTGAAATTCGTAAAGAAAATCCGTTCCGAAAATACCTTTTGTGAAATTAGCAGTTGTGAACGGAAACTGAAATTCCCGAAGTCCGGAAATTCCCAAATCAAGATTGTTATACCATAAGTTGAGATTTATTAGTAGTATATACTTTACATTCTGCCATCGTTTTATTCTGACCTGCAGATGGAATTATGCTTTCATCAGCTCCACTGTATACGAGAAAATGCAATTTTGATCTTCGGTCACGGAAGACTAAACGAAATTGTCGGCAATTCTTTGCCTCGATTCTTTGTTACAGAATCCTTTGTCAGAAGACCCTTCTTTGAGTATTCTCAGAAAAGTTGAGAATGTCTTGCAGTTTTAAAATGTAACATGCTGGAAAGGGAATCGGTGACAGTTTTTAGATTTTTTTTTCTTAAAACTCTACAACGAACTTACCTTATAAGAATAAATCTTAATAATTTTTATATGAGTCTTTTTTTACAAATTGAAAGTTTACGTATCACTGTTTTCTCCTCACTACATATATATAAAAATATTTTTATCACGTCGAACTATGAAATTATTGCTCGAAATTAGGTTTGAGAGATTTAATTCTTGAAACTAAAAAAAGTATATATTGTTCATTCAACGCATTGTAAATGTATTGTAGTACTTAAAATTGTGTGTTTAAAATAATAATCAAAATTATTAACACTGCATTATAATTTTGTTTCTTCGACATTTAGAAAAACAATTGTGTAAATAGGGAATCTCACTCGGCTTTTCGGATTTCGATATAGCTATTTCTGGTGTTAATCTGCATGTGATTACGATTTAATTTTTGCTAAATTTTCATAACTTAGTATTTTCAACGAAGGTTGGATCCAGGAATCCGTTAAATGTGGGGGCAACTTTCGAAAAAAAATTCGGGTTTTTAAATCTAAAAATTTAAGAAAAACTTAATTAAAATAATGTATTTTAATACTTAATGTGCAAATCTTTTGTAGCATTTAAAAATGTGTGTTTAATTTAATATTCACAATTAGTAACACTACATAATAATTTTGTTTCTTCCACATTTAGAAAAACAATTTTTTAAATCAGAGATCTCATACACAGTTTGTCGCTGAACTTACTGCAGATTGGAGTTTTCCTGATTATCTTGTTCTTTTTTATTCTACTTCCAAGGAGACTGACATTTCTCCGGAAAACATTTAGCGCCAAATCTAAAATTAAAGTAACACAGTTTTCCTTTGGGATCAAAATTATTACGCCGGTTACTTCGAGATCTATTAGGAAAAGAATTGTTATTCTGTGTTCTGGGTCTATTCTCAGCACGAACAAAAAATTCAGTAATTTGCTGCTCTAAATTTTTAATTTTATCTGATAATTTGTTAGAAGAATTGTGTATATTATTTGTACTGTAAATTTCAATTTTAGATCTCATATCGCAAATTTTGTCAGACATAATTGACAAACTATCAATATCTTCTTTACATACATTTAAAATAATTTTGATAGATTCAGTTAAATTTCCTAGCCATAAGTTTTTAATGAAATTTTTAGAAATAACAGAAGTACCTACTGATATATTTATTTTTAACAATTGACTCGGCTTTAAATTACCTAATTCAATTCCAGTGATTAATTTTCCTGGGGTCAGGCCCGCGAAATTAGCTCGAACCTTTTACGTCCCATAGCGGCAGACCATAGACTTCCCGGAGAAGAATAGTCCCTTATAAGTGTCAGGCCCGAGATTTTCCGTCTACTGGAATTTCTCGTCCCCCCCAGATGTCACGCGGCGACAAAATGAGAGGGTCTGTCTGTGGTCAGGGGAGGGTCTGCTTGAATACATTCATTCTTTCAATACATATCACGTTCAGCAGCGTAAAATCAGGGTCAGAGATCACCTCGTCCTGGCTTAAAATTCGCAGATCATTCTGAGTTTATACTTTTTAGATTTAGAGAGTAAATGTGTATTCAAAATGAGTGTCAATTAACGGGCATAAAAGTAAACGCTTATAAACCTTGTAATTACACATATACGTATTATTATTAGCCTGATCTATAGGATTTTAAGATTTAATAACTTAAGAAATATTTTTAATATGAAAACAAATAAAAGTAATACAAAATTAAAAAATTTTACATTTTTCTCTTTTATAGATTACTTTTATTTAAGGATATTCGAATTCAAATCACTTTTGAAACTTAAGTTTTGAATATAAAATACTATACATATATAAAAGATTTAATTAACAGGAGAGTACGTTTTTACCTTTTAATAAAAACCTTTCCCTTGTTTTCATTTATTAATGTATTTAAAAAGGGTAGTTGCACAAAATGTATCTAACCAACGTGTTGAACAGTTCATACTGAAAAGATTTACATTGAGCATATAAAATCGTATATTTTCTTAACGTAAAAATTTATTATAAGTAAGAATTATAAGGCAGTTTAGCATTATAAAAGATTATTACATGGGCTTTTTTCCGGAATTGTGAAATCATATATGCTTCTCTTATTTTTATGAACACGCACAAAAGAACAGATACAATAAATTTAATGACAACGCAGCAAGAAAATTTATCCCAAGGCAAAACGATAGAAAAAGTGCATAACCTAAGGGCGTCTATGGTAAAGATAAAGAATAGTATTATAAAACAAGTCGCTTAATACAAAATATTGGAAGATTTATATACAATAAAAATTTATTTTTTTCGAAAGCATATACGAAGTATATAATTTTAGCGAATAACTAGGAAGTAATGTGGTATGAAAAAAATAAATGAAAAACATAGAATATATAATTAAGAATTTTAATGCAGTTAACCCTCCAGTCGTTAAGCATTTAGACCGCTACGTTTCTCGAAGTTGTCACGCTGAAAGAGAAGGTTATTCTCAAAATTGACAGGTTTTGGACAAATGACTGCTTTCTCTGTCTGTTGTCATTGCCGCGCCGTGAGGTCTATTACACCTGTTATAGGGCGGCCGTGAGAGGTGACTTCTGTTGCTTTATCGCCTCGATTCTTTGTGACAGAATCCTTTGTCAGAAGACCCTTCTTTGAGTATTCTCATAAAAGTTGAGAATGTCCTGCAGGTTTAAAATGCAACATGCTGGAAAGGGAATCTGTGAAGGTTTTTAGATTTTTTCCTTAAAATTCTACAAAGAACTTACCTTATAAAAATAAATCCTAATAATTTTTTACGTGAGTCTTTTTTTTACAAATTAAAAATGTACGCTTCCGTGTTTTGTCCTCACTACATATATATATATATATATATATATATATAAATTTTTATCACGTCGAACTATGAAATTAATGCTCGAAATTAGGTTTGAGAGATTTAATTCTTGAAACTAAAATATATATTTTTTTTTCATTCAGCGCATTGCAAATGTATTGTAGTACTTAAAAATGTGTGTTTAAAACAAGAATCAAAATTAATAACACTGCGTTATAATTTTGTTTTTTCAACATTTAGAAAAACAATTGTGTGAATAGGGAATCTCACTCGGCTTTTCGGATTTCGAGATACCTATTTCTGGTGCTTATCTACATGTGATTATGATTTTATTTTTTGCTAAATTTTAGCATTTTCAACCAAGGTTGGATCCAGGAATCCGTTAAATGCGGGGGCTACTTTGGAAAAAATTTCGTGTTTTTAAATCTAAAACTTTAAGAAAAATTTAATTAAAATAATGTATTTTAATAATTAATGTGCAAAGTTTTGAAGTATTTAAAAATTTTTGTTTAATATAATATTCAAAATTAGTAGCACTACCTTATAATTTTGTTCCTTCCACATTTAGAAAAACATTTTTTTTAAAAAAAGAACTCTCATACATTTTCGGATTTGGAGATAATGATGAACGGAAATCATCTGCATGATTAAGATTTTATTTTTTGTTAAATTTTCATATATTAGTGTTTGGGATCGAGGGCGGATATAGGAATCCGTTAAGGAGGCTACTGTGGAAAAAAAATTCGTGTTCTGAAATATTAAAATTATAGATGTCTTTCGGTTATGTACTTTTCTTAATTTTTCTATGGCTATATATTTTTTATCTGTTCTTTTGTTCGTGTTCATAAACATATGGAAGGAATTTATTTGATTTTATAATCCGAAAAAAAGCCCAAGTAAGAATCTTATGTAATGCTCAAAAACCTTAAAACTCCCAATTATAGGAAATTATTATAGTAAGAAAATATACGATTTTATTTAATCAATTTTAATCTATTCAGAATGAAACATTCAACAAGTTGATTACATTTATTTTTCCCATTATCCTTTTTAAATACACTAATAAATGAAAACAAAGAAAACGTTTTCATTAAAAGGTATGCACATACTCATATGTTAAGTAAATCTTGTATATATATATATAATATTTTATATTAAAAAGTTAAATTTCAAAAGTAATATGAATTCGAATGTCCTTAAATTAAAGTAATCTATAAAAGAAAAATTTGTCAAATTTTAATTATTTTAATATTCCTTTTATTTGTTTTTAAAAAATTAAAAACATTTTCTTAGTCAGAAAATTTTAAAATCCTATAGATTGGACTAATAAAAATACATATATTTGTGTATTCAATATTTATGAACGTTCAATTTTATGTCCGTTAGTTGACACCGTTTTGGATACACATTTACTCTCTTAATCTAAAAAATAACAACTCAAGATGATCTTCGAATTTTACGCTTGAGACCTCTGACTGATTTTACGCTGTTAAGCGCAATAGGAGTTGAAAGACTAGATTTATTCTTACTGACCCACCCCTGACCACAGACACTCCCTCTCATTGCGTCGCCGCATGACACCTGGGGGATAGAAAAACTGGCAGAAAGAAAATCTCGGGACGGACACTTATAAGCAACTTTTCTTTCCAGAGACAGTTTCGGGTCTGCCGCTATAGGAGAAAAAAGTCCGAGGTGAATTCTCGGGCCTGACGCTAGGAGGGTTAATGATTATATAAAATTCCAAAGGGAACTTTTTCCGAAACTATGAAATCAAACCAGTCTTAGTTATTCTTGAAAATGCGCGAAAGAACAGATATAAGTATTTTAATGACGGAACAAGAAATAAATTTATCCTACATAAAAATTACAGAAAATGTTTATAAACTAGAAGCAACTGTAACAAAATTATAACGTAGTGTTAATAATTTTGATTATTGTTTTACACACACATTTTTAAGTACTACAATACATTTGCAATGCGATAAATAATATATATTTGTTTTCCTTTCAAGAATTAAAGTTCTCTTACCTAATTTCGAGCAATAATTTCGTACTTCGAAATAATAAAAGTATTTTCATAAATATGTAGTGAGGAGAAACTAATCAAACATACAACTTTAATTTGTAACATTAAGACTCATATAAAAAAATTATAAAAATATATGCTCTAATGTAAGTTTTATATATTTTTATATAAAAAATCTGAAACATTTCAGATATTCCACTTTGACTTCTTGCATTTTAAAACTGCAAGAAATTCCCAAAGTTTCCTGAGAATACTCAAAGAAAGGCCCTTTCACAAAGGGTCCTCTCGCAAAGGATCCTTTGAAGGCGATAAAGCAACAGAAGTCATCTGTCTCTGCCGGCCAATGATGGGTCTAATAGCCTACCTACGGCGAGGAAATAATCACAAAAGGGGAAGGAATCTTTCGTCGAAACCCTGACAATTTTGAGGGAAACTCTGCTCTTTCGACCTGACAATTTCATTACACATAGCAATATGAATGCTTGCCCACTGGAGGGTTAAACATTGAAATCTTGCATTTTCACTTTCTTTAAATAAATTCAAGACTCTACTTTTAGAATACGAACTTTTAATTTCGCTATCACTAATAGTGATATTCCATACAATTTTCAACAAATTTATTATCTATTTGGGAAGTGAAATAGTTAAATTTCGTTCCTTCGGTAATGATACTGCTTATTTTGAATTGAGTCTCTAATTGAATTAAATGTATTTTATTTATTTACGGGAACGGGTCAGCACCTTTATATTGGCTTCTTATTTTTTAATAAATATAGAAGCAACAAAAAAGTTTGTTTACGCTATCAAATAAGAATTGGGAATCCTGTATTTTAAATAGCCTTTATTTTTTAGATTTGCGATAATCTATCTCCACCTGAAATCATAATCCTCAAAGACAAAACAAAATATCATTAATCTGTTAATTATTAATCTGTTATCTGTTAATCCTTAATTACAGTTCCTAATAAAGTTACATGAGGAATAAAATTAATATAAAAAGAAATGATGTAAAAAAGATATTTAAAAAATTTAAATGATTAGTGAGTTATAATTCAACCACTACAAGTTTTTTATAAAAGTTAATAAACATGTATAAAATTTTATCTGTTATCTAGAAAGATGTCAAAAGTCGTAAACTACACACTAACATGGCAATAAAACCTCGGGTTTCCATTTGAAAATGCAGAAATCAAAGTGGCTCGATTTGTGTATAGAAGCTTGCGGCGTTTTGGACTTTTAACAAACTCTGGAATGAGACCCCTGGTACTTCTCTGATTATCTCCTATTC
Organism: Araneus ventricosus; assembly: GCA_013235015.1. NCBI lineage: Eukaryota > Metazoa > Arthropoda > Arachnida > Araneae > Araneidae > Araneus > Araneus ventricosus. The sequence continues at coordinate 99,449 of BGPR01004529.1, read as the reverse complement.
GATACAAATTGAGTTGGCAATTTTTCTCCAAATTTAACATCATTTCCCATGTTATCCAATAATTTAAATACATAATTATGATAATTGTTATTCCTCCTACCTGTTTTCAAATATCATACGTTCATAGAGCTAAATGATGACGCTGAAACCTCAAAATCAGAATTTAACCATACCACTTCGTTTATTTCATAGTCACATCAAAAGATATCGACTTCAACTCTAGCCTTTGCATACCAGCCCGGACAAAAAATACCAAGCTATAACTTAAAGAAAACTTATAAGCATAAAGGAAGTCTTGAAGGTGGCTTTCTGTAGACAACTATATATAGAAACAATTTGAATTAAAATAGTGGTAAAGCACCCCAGGAACATTAATAATGTTTTTTTCCAATTTCTTTTAATGTATAAACTGTTACTAATATAATAGCCCAGATATCTCGGTAACACTCTGACGGAACCAACAATTAAACTCGTGTCATAGAACTTCGAAACGTTAAACAGCATTATTTCAGTGTTAGAGAACCTAAATATCAGTAATATTAAATTTAAAAGAGTAATTGACGTTCTAATTTCAAAGTTAATAGCTCTAAAATAGTGAAATAAAATTTGCTATCCATTGATATAAAATTTATCTCGCAATGATCAATAGCTCCCGAGAAATTTTAAATTATATTAATCACATATTTCAAATTTCCGTTTTCCAGTAGAAAGTAGTAACTTACGTCAGTTGTATATCGTGCGCATGATATAGTTTGGACGCCACAATGCATCTAATTATATAATGCCATCGTGACCATGAGGTTTCTTGAATAAAGTAATATGTAAATAAAACAAATATTTCCTGTCATAATACATATGTTTATTTTATTTGTTTTCAATCAATGTTAAACATTTCTCTCGCATATATATCTATTTAAACATGTCAGATTTGCTCGAATGACGACACAATTTGCACCCATCATACCATGACGGGTGATTTTCTAGTGTCTGGATAATGATTATAAGTGTGAATAATTCTAAAGAAATATTTACTAATTTATTTCGTAAGTAAAATGACAGACTTTGAGAGTCTTCAATTGGCGTTAACTCTATAAAAATGCGCTATTTTCAACTAATTATTATTCTTGCATTTTTTTCCTTTATTGCAAAACAATCTTTTTTAACATGACAGTTTACGAAAAGAAAATTTTCGAATTTCACAAAAATTATCATATTAACTTAGTATTTAAAATGGAGAGTTAGAAAAGCAGTTTCGTTTTAATTTATTTATTAATATTTAAATCTTCATCTGAAATATTTCAATCTGAAATGTCTCAATATTATTCGAAATCTTGTGCAGCATGCATAGACTATAATTCTGCATTCAGGTCACTACATTACTTTCGGCTAAGAATTATCAAGAAAAAAGAAAATGCTACAAGACATTTAAATGTTCAGTTAAAAATTATCCGACTCGTAAAGATATTTTCACACGATGTAAGTGCTACTTGAACGTTTGACTCTTGCTTCGCCATGATTTTCGAAACATATTATATATGTAACAACTTTATACAACAACGCATAGTATATTTTGAAACAACATAGTAACCTGGAAATGGACATTCGACAGGGTAGTAGAGCATTCAACGTTGGTGATTATTGGGAGCACAATGTATCTATATTCGAAAACAGATATTTAACAAACTTCATTGTAAACTGTTTAGCAAAGGACTATAAAATAATTTACAAGCTTGTCAAACAGTAGAAAAAGGATTAAATACGAATGTATTACACTTAATAATTGTGGTTTTTCGGCTCTTTTGAAATGGAATAGCAGTTTGTTTACCTTGGATACAAACTTTACAGTCCGTCAAAGTGTAACTTGGTTTAAAATTTTTTCCATACATCATGTTCTGCGCTTGCAATTTCTTCAGATCTTTTTCATTCAGGTGAGGGAATTTTTGGTCCCATTGTTCAATTTCTTTCATAATTGACACGGATTTCACTATTGCAGTGACGCAATAAAGATCTTTTTCGCGTTTAGCGATGAGCACAGTTTCGTGTTCAGAATTAATTACACTAGCATGGCTTCGTAGGAATTTCACAGTAAAGTTGTTAGCAGTAACCTTAGAAATTGAAATCAGATCATTCTTTATATTAGGGATATATAACATATTTTGAAGAGTAATTCCTTTTATTTCATTTCCGACAAGAACATCGAATGTCACATTTCCTTTGGCGATAGTTTTTACCGTTTTGTCTAAGGCTGATTTTACGTATGTATCGTCGATAGGATATATTTCTGAAAACAAATGTTCGTTGAAACACATATGGCTTGTTCCACCGCTATCAAGGCAGAAAATATTTATTTGCGAGTCAGCACAGCTTAATACAGTGTTAAAGGTTACCTTTTGTTTTGTTTCGTTGGTTTCCTCTAGCATTCCATTGTTGTTCTTGAATGGTTTATTATTCTTCAGCATCAGATTTTTATTTTCTTGCTTCTTCCTGCATATGCTGGCTTTGTGTCCAAAGATTCCGCAGTAATTACAATTTAACTTTTACATCTTCTTTTCAGGAGTTTGGACGTGTTGAATTTCACCACTCTTTGTCTATTATGGTTTAACTAACCCAAGAGTGAACTTCGGTTCCTTTTCATCTGGAGACAAAATATAACGAATCGGACTTTAACAATTATCCACTTTTAGAACATTTAAGGTCCGTGTATTTTATCTTTCACATTTTCATAATTCATACAGATTAAATGAAGAATCTTGGTGGAAGATGTCGACGCACCATTTTTTTCAATTTTTCAACAAACAGTAAACAAATCTCGCCGTCATTGAGATGTAGAAACAATATTTATTATAAATATAATTATTTGCATTTCAATTTAATGTTGAAGCAATACAGCAAATCATGATGTCTGAAAATTCTATTTAAGAAACAGCTGCAGCTTATTCATACATGTATTAACGAAAAAAGGAGAATGTGTATGTGTGCACTATACAGGGCAAACAGCTGGATCTAGAGCTATGAAATATGGTGGGGAGGACATGTACTTCTGGGCTCTTTTTTAAAATTTTAATTAGAGTTTTAATTAAAAATCAAATGTTTTTAGAGTTTTTCCTTGATTAATTTCAGACAAGTTATTTTTACGTCGACTAAAAATTTTACAAAAAATTAATTCATCTGTGATATCAATTAGAATTTTTTCTCTCAATTTAGCATCGTTTCCCCAGTTGAATATTATTTTAAATGTATAATTCTGATTGAATTTTATCTCCCTACCCATTCATGTGCATTAAAGAATTTTTCTTTGAATGATATGTGTAGAGTTTATAGATGGACGGTCAGTCGTTCTCTCCGGATGCTCAGGAAAGACGTAGAATCCTGCGGAATACCCGCAACGAAATGAATGTCATTGACCTACATCCATTGAGCTGATAGATAGCGCTGAAACCTCAAAAGCCGAAGAAAACGTATCTTCGATTCTCTCGGGAACCTTCAAAGGATATCACCACAGAGAAGAAGAATCCGAGGTCTCACTTCCATAGACCGTAAAGACAACTTTTTTAACATTGCGCTTCACATAGACAGTACGCCTCCTGTAGCGGGCAGAGAGAACTAACCTCAATACGTCATTGTGACGTGAAGGAAACGAAGGCGTTTCATATCGTCATGACAACGATGTAAACAATAATTTGTTGTGTATATTTTCAATTCGTTTTTCGACGATTATTAAATATATGAATAGCTAACTTTTTTATATATATTGTTAATTTAAAAATGTTATTGTTCCAATAGTAATGACATTTATTATTGTTTATATAATTATTTTAAATCTCACTAAATTGACTTTTTCTTGAATACAGAAATTAAAAGTAAATTTGGAATATCATTCAAAACATTAAAGAATTGATTTGCCTGTTTCCTAGGGTACCAATAATTTTTAACCTGTTTGATTTATAATTTAAGAAGATTCAAGTTTTCATATGAATAATTTAATTTATCCTTTTTTGAAGAAAAGTTCTTTCAGATCATAAATTTTTTAAACCAATAGGAAATTAATTTTTATTGAATTAGATAATATTACTCTTTCAGAACATGTTAAAACTTCAACGATAAGTTAATTTTTCATAAATTCACATTATTATTTAAGATACTAAAATTGATATAATATAGGTAATTTATTCACTTGTAATTTTCTTAAACTCAGCAAGAAATTATATTTGCTGCTTTAGTTACTGTTATACTATCTCCTTCAGAATATTTTAAAACTTCAACAGTTTTTAATAAATACACATTAATTCTTCTGCAAGATAAAAAATAATTCTTCTGCATATTAAAAAAGTTATTGGTAGAATGTAATTTCCACAGAGGAAATTCATTTGTATAGTTAATTTTTCAGAATTTTTACAACCCCCTCTCACAAAAAATTAAATACTTGTATATATAGTTATGAAACAAGATGCTACAATAAATACAAAGTATTTAAAACAATGTTAATTTTATTGAACAAGCATAATAAGTTACAAAACTTAACATTTCTAACAAATACTGCCTAGAAACCAGAGTTAATTGTTATATACAGTATAAAAATATTCGATATAAGAAAGTGTTATATAAAAAAAACCAATAGATAGACATTAATTGAATGTACTTAGCACCTAGGGTGACCCTATCAGGAGTTAAAACTCCCAATGCACCTCATAATTCTACCTAGCATTGGTAAGTGTTCTATTATGAAATATTGATTTTTGAAATTATGATTTTGAAACAACAAACACATTTTTTCAAAAACATTTATAATCTGAAATATAATAAAATCATCAAAAAAATAAAATTGGGAAACATTTTAACTTATTTTTAGAACTTGTGTTGGAATTGATTTCGGCTGTCATAATGACTGCATTTAATTTTAATTCAGACAGCAGCAGTTTATTATTATTTCTCGTCTGTCTAAAGTTTTGTATGTATTTTCGGGGGGTCGGGAATACAGGAAACACATTTGACTAGATATAATAATCTTCTAACAGTGCAAGAAAATTAATCTTCTAACAGGAATACAGATAAAAATGTAAGCAATTAATTTCGAAATTAAATTTACATTGAAGATCCATTTACTAAAAACCTATAATTCTTTAACTAATATTTGATGGAAAACTTCACTATCATTATTTTTAAAAATGTAAATTAAATTATTTTATTAATTATTTAGCAAAATAATCTTAATAAATTCTAAAAATAGCAGAAACTGATTAATGAAAATGTAATTTACTGCACAGTATAGGTTTCAACACGAAATGGTTGCTTTCAGAGAAAGAATTCATAATTTTAATAATAGTTCAGAATTTTTTAAAGAAGATTTTCGTGATATTCACTTTCTTCATGAGTTGTAAATTTCGTAAGATGAATTAATCAAATAGTTAAATGAATTTATAAATGTTTGCGAAAAAAATATGCAACTGTAATTTATTGTTAAAAATTCACAAGTATATATTTTATTTAGCCTTAACATTTAAAATTATTCTTACTCCAGCAAATACTTCTTTATCATACAATTTTGAATAGAATAATTTTTTACATGTTCAATGCTTGGAAAAAAATTTAAAGACAAAGAGTCAATTTTAAAATTCTTTTAATGGTTTTATTTTCCTTTTCAAAAGGCACGAACCTATAGCAAATGGTAAATTAGTCTTGAACACGTATTGTGGCTAATGTAGTCAAATCTTTTATTCCAACAGATGCAATATAAACATTAAGAATACGAGTGAGTTCTGTTAATATCAGGAAAGCGTCCTTTATCTAAAATTTACAGGCAGAAGAAGTAATGGTTTTGTTTTTTTTATATTGAGTGATATGCGTGATAAATGATCAAATGAATGATTTTATGCCCATTAATTTATCTTAAAAAGTAATTGTTGGCTATAAAATAATATGATGTATCTGGAGCTTGACTGCAAAAATTATGGCCAACCAAGAATCGGAAAGTTCTAATTTTGTGGAAAAAAAACGTTACCAACTGCAATACGTCACTTTATACGCAACTTGCCAAATCAATTAATCGTAAGAATTACACACACACATACATCACAATTTTACCGAAAAATTTCATTTTGTTATTGCTGATAATGTAGTTGAGTGAGTTAGTCTCTCAAGTGTCCAAAAAACGTCTTCTTTGGAACGCATGCTCTACCGCATAAAAGCATGGGCTCAACGTTCATTTTCCGCACTTACAGCATTATGGAATTATTCAAGGTGTCCAGATTATCATTTCACACCACTCTTTTTAGATGACCTTACAACCAAAAGTCACAGGCATAAAGAACCGCGGATCAGGGTGGCCACCTCCAAAGAAATGTATAGTTCATTACCAGTTCCTTTTTAAAAAGTTGGATTAGAATTTTCTATGCAGTCCTATTGTGAGGATGTACTCCATCATTCATCAATACTGTAGATTGCAGGCAATTACTCTTCCCAGTTCTGAGTGCAAGGAGTGTAAATTCATTGAAACGCACGTATCTGCGAATCCAAAATAAAAATCTTTAGTAGAAATGATGCTTTTTGTAATTCATTCAGTTACTCGGCAAACTGCGGGTAGAGTGAAATAATGAAGTTTGTGGCAGAAAATGGAATTAATATTATTATTTTGGATGAATCGAAATTCCTTTGCCTTAAGCAGAACACTTTTTTTGATCTAAATACCTTACGCTTCTCTATGGCCATACTGTATTATATTTCGTTCGTCATAAAAACGTAATTAATAAATATGAAACCTCAAATGTGCTCTTTTATTACGTCACTTTAAAAAAAAGTTTTTTTCCTGTACCTAAATCTTTTTAATGCTGTAATATTTCGGATAAGTTAATTTATTGCTCTCTTCGATGATAAATATCCCATAAATATTGAACTTCTGCAGACTTATGTGTATTTAAATGTCTCTCAGGAGAACAGAAAAAACCTCTAAAATCATTTTTTATTTTGTTTAAGTAGAAATGGTTTAGTTATGTAGACGTAATTTTTATGGTTCAGTTATTTATTTTAACGCGTAGCGCTGAATATTAATTAATAGAAAAACTAGTTGATTGGATAAATTTATGTTTGTGCATGAGTTGCAACCGGAAACACATTTTTTGATGGACGGAACTAATAACTAATGGAAAATAATTTGATATTTTATAGATACATGCTTCTTTTGTTTACGACAATTCAGCAAAGCGGTTATTGAATAAATCATATTATTGCTAGCTTAGGATGGAAGACGAAAATTGAAATTCGGATAGCTAACGTAAATTACAATGGTTTTTTTTCCAAATTCAAATTACACAGTGCAAACAATATACAAACGTGTTAAAACAGTAAACGATGTGTGAAAAAAATGAAAATTCGATGGATATTTTACTTTTACTTATAGCGCGCATTTAAAGAAGAATTAATTGCGGTACAATATGAAATTTCTTTGAAATGTTTCACCGTCGAACAAAATTTCTATTGATGGAAAAAAATATTAATCAAAAATTTTAGATTCGTAGATGCATGGACTGGAGAAAATTTAAACAGAATATTTCGTCATTAACTAAAACTATTATACCTTCCAGGGAATATAAGAACACGAATAAAAGACATATAAAGTAAAACGATATATTTCGCTTTTAAATTACTCTCGCTACTTTTCTACAACCACTAACTATTTAACTCCTTGTATATTAAATCTTCAAGTAAAAGTTTTCGAAACATTTCATTTTTAAAACTAACTTTTGAAACTGTCGTAAGAAATATTCTGATAACGAAAATAGATATTTTAAACTTGACGTTTGCCTGATCAATTCTTTTTTTAAATATTATTACCATTGTTTTATTTTAGGTGTATTGATTTCAATTTCATTTCGAACTTTCATTATTTTTACGATTAAAAAGATCTGAGTATCACGTTCTATTTTACTGCTTAAAGGGTTTAAAATGAAGTAATTCGATGAGATTCATTTCTGAGAAATTATATCTCAGATGTTGTTAGATGCAATCAGTGACGGATTTTAACCTTCTAAGCGTTTTACACATATTTTTCCGTTTCTCATATTTAGTTTAAAAGCATGTTTATATGTATAATTTTTTAAACTATTATGCATAAAATATTCCTAAAATTTCAGAGACTTGATTAAAGACAAGAAAGATCCAATTATTCACTTTCAAAGCGAATTTTTAAGATTTTAAAGCAAGTAGATCAGAAAAGCTAACCTCTCAGAGGGTTAATAATATGAGGCCATAGGCGCAAAATCGTTTTGAGGCGCCTTCCACTATCCATTATCTTAATGTCACCTTCTTCTGAGCACTGTAATGTACGTCAGATGCACTTTCCGGCCCCGATGTGTCTCTAGGTCGAGTAGAGCGCCTTTAGCACCTGTGCGGAAAACCGCCACTGGATGCATTTGAGTAACAACAGACTTCTATTTGTTCTTTTTGCTTTCATAATGTCGAAAAATGTTCCATAAAATTTTTATGGCATTTTCAAATAATATGAAGAAATTATTGTGTTATCACATGGAATTCCGGTGTGTGGTAGACTTGCTTTATTTTAATTCTGGTACTTTATTGTGAAATAGTTGAAATGAAAACCAATATATGTTATAATAATAATAGTAATAATATACCATATTTATTAATTTAATAGGTATCAATTCTGGCAAAACAAGAAACACACGTTTTACATTTTAATACAAAATTAATGAATAACTTTTCCATTTGTAGTATGTGGTACCTCAAAATATTTATTTTGGTTATTTGTAGGGGATCTTTAGTGCTACTGATTTCGAATGAAAGTTTCTTTTTAACAGTTATGTTAGTTCAATGCCCACTTCCTTCTAAAGCCGGCAATTCATCTGTATTCCATTTCTTCCATTTGGCCAAAGACTGATTTTTCCCCACCCATTCAAGTCAAAAATTTAGGCCCGTCCATTCATCTGCAGTACCAAAGTACGCTGGCTGTAGCGGAGAGTGATATTCTTTCACCCTCTACAGCTTATATTCGATCCCCTTTTCCTCCTCCCACTCCTCGGATTTCAGATTTACTACCCTCGTAGCAGGGTGTCGATCTATTCAAACGTTTGATCTTGCCGCCACCCCGGCAAAGGGTCTCTCAAATAAATTGGGGCACGAACGGCTTCATTTCAGATTGTTTGAAAATCCGACTCCTAATATCCTAATTTTCATCGGTTTTCGACCTTCGTGATCGTTTTTTTCCTTCTCGTGTTCCAAAATTTCTATTTTGGATTTGATATGAATGACCAGCTTAAAAGATAAGTTATTCAAATAAATTATAAATCTTCTAAGAACTAAAGTCGTAAATATTAGAGTTCTGTTTGAACATAACTCGCGATTTCATTGGAGTGCCTGAAATGCAGAGAAGGTTTCAAAATTCTGCTTGAAAATCGTAAATAAACTAACGTAAAGTTGTTTATTTTCGATATAGGATATATTACTTTATAGATGTGGAACTTCGGGAATGTATCTACAGAAGTAATTAACTAAATACAGTTTTAATAACGACTAAAATATTTTAAAGTAAGAACTTTCAGTTCTGAATTATTATTTTTTACTGAGAATTGCAATTAACGACAGTGTGCTTTGTCTCCAACGAAGATGTATAGAAGATACTTCATCTGATTACTATTTTTTTTTTCTTTCTTTCGAAACGGTTCTGTCTCACTTCCAGTCTTTTTCTAAGACAAGATATTTTTTAACTTTTCCCCTTAAAATATCTAAATTCATTTTGATAATATAAAAAAGTACAGAATAAAAATATTTGAACGTAGCTACCATGTGAGGTCGACTTCACTTTGCCTTACGCCATATTCTGAAGTCATATTCCAAAACATAATTGCTTTTGAAAAGTTTATAAATTAATTCGAATGCAGCGTTTATTAACTTTTCAATGATTAACGTTTCATGGTTTATCGGGAGATAGAATGGTATTTTGATTTGCAATGCGAATTTGGTAGGTTCATTTACATAAACACAACTAATTTAAACTTCGCGTTAAATTCACGACAAAGTTTTCATCATTACATCCACGCGATTTTCAGTTCAAAAACAATTAATGGAAGCAAAACTGAAGTTTTTAGATCATTATTAAGTATTGGATCCATAGTTTCGGGAAAATTTCAGTAATCAACGGTAAATCGCGAGTCTCAATTTAAATAAAACATAATGAAGATGAGTGAAAGCAGACTTTCTGAAAACGCACCAATTATAATATTACGCCGTGATATACATAATAATATCAATGTCAGAAACAACAAGTACCTCATACGTCGCTTTGTTCTAACATGGCAGGAAATAACAAAAATGTTCAAAATCGAACGTGTCATGAAATTAAGTGGTGAAATAAACTCATTAAACAAGGGTCCATTAATACAATTCATTAATTACTATATTACACTTTATTTTGTCCCAGAAGTAAATTTCAGGAAAATAGAAGTTAGATGTTAGCTAGATACTTTAGCATCGTTAAAAATATTATTCATGGCACTAAGTTTGTCACGAATGTTGTAAATATAATCTATGGTTTCTACCAAATTTATCTTACTAAGTTTTTATCTAACTTTCAGCGTCAAGTAACAATGTATAAGAAGAAAAGCCAGTTTCCTAAACTCATGCACTTAAAATAACAGTCAAATTTGCAGAATATTTTTTTAAACCTTGATTTGAAAAAATGTTAGAAAACAGCGCTATACAGATAATATGAACTTTATTAAAGAAAAAGATTTTAAATAATTAAAAATAAAATAAATTTTATTTGGCTGAAAGAAAAATAACTTGAGAGATCCAAGTCTTTATAATTATGGAGAAGCAAAACAAGACGCGAGGTTCTAACCGAGGTAAAGCACATCAAACCAACTGAACCATCGGGGGTTGTCAACAATGAGACTAGGAGTGGCTTAAAACAAGGGAGGGAATTTTTTTACATTTGAGGCGAGATTGATAGACCTGCTGGGGCTAGAATGGAAAGAATTTATTTTTGACGAATAGCCGTGGGTGCTTTGCGATTAATCTCGAGGGACCAGCAGGACCAGAATAACCTTACATTTATATATATAAAATGGAATTTATTTGAAATAGTGGTAGTTATTAAATGAGCTGAGATATGAACTTTTTTTTCACTCGAAAGTGAGTAGAAACATTTCTTTTCAAATACGGAAGCTTTGCTCCTGATGTTTTATTGACGAGCTAATTTTTCAGTTAAGGTAGTTTATTTCGTGGTGCTTGGACTTCAAAGTGACAGGAAATTTACCAGCATTTTAAAACATACTGTTTGATCGTCTTAGGCTACTCGTAATTAAATGCAGTTATTATAATGAAAGTCTCAAAAATTCTAAAATAATAAACAAAGATAACTGCAAACCACACCGAATCCTGCCATACAAATGATGATAGAACACTTTATTTTAGAAGATTAAATAGAATTAACAGTGGTCTTCACAAAAGAATCACATCGCCCTACGTTTGGAAGTTGAAAACTAAATTCCATTTGTAAGCCTCCAGGCCGGTGATCATTATATATCTTAAATGCCTAGCACGTCCCGACATTTGCAGGGTGTAGAAAACATGACACCTTCTCGTGAAGTGACATATTCATTTGACTGTAGTTGAAAACGAGGAAGTCCGATCACAACGGCCTGTATGTGATTTTACATGGTATTTAATCGCAGTTTATCAAACCTATTTTTGCTCTCGTGATTTCAGAGCCTCTTTATTCCGATTACGAAAATACGATATTTTTAAATATTTATAAATGCCATCATTCTTTCTTTCCAACATAGTTATTCTTTATGGAGAAAAACCCTACTTTTTTACCAAAATACTTGAATATATTTCAAAATTCCCTTAAAAATTGCATTTATACATAAATCTTCAAGACGTATTTAAGAAAACTACAGAAATCTGCATGTTTTCATTTTAGACAAAATCAATAATCTTCATTAACAAAATATGGAAGCATGGAAAATAAATATAAATCATCACTTCTGCAAATCTTTTACAATTCGAAGTTCCATTCATTTATAAATTCCAGGCAATATGGAGAAGTAAGCACACACTTTCCACCTCCGGAGACAACTAACTGAATCTGCCTCAACAGAAAATGATAACCTCTTATTTATAAAATCTTTCCAAGAAATAACATTTTCTTCTGCCTAACCCAAATACGCTTTTAAAGAGAAAACAAAAATCCTTATAAGATTAAGATTACGATTTCTTACAGATATGCGATATTTTCTTTCCTCTCTTTAAAAGATCCAATTATTATTTGGATGCATTTTCTGGCAGGAAATATCTATTCTGTAAGAGAATCAAATATATGGTAAACATCCAGTGATTATAAATTCATATACAAATATAAAGTTCTGAAATATGTAAAGGACTTATGAGCCTTTACGTGTCTTACTTTTACGCCTGTAAAATTCGCTACAAATAGCCTGGCCTTGGAAATTACAAATAAATCATGATTTCTCCTTATTATAAGTATAAAATAACAGGAATACAGTGTATGCTTGTGGAAGTATAATGAGAAGATGATTGCATTTTTATAGAATGAGAAAATGTTTCTAATTATTGAAGTAAAAATTATTGTTGCAATCATAACTCAGTCACTGAATACAAATATTTAGAGAATGTCGCGCAAAGGGCTTCTCACAATTCTGATCACTTTTATCTTGAACAAAATACAAGTCTTTTAAATGCTGCAACACTTATATGTGTGAAGAAAGATAAAATTCTTAGAAAGTAGATCTTTAGATAATCCGATTACGTTTGGACATTTATTTATGTAAATTCTAACAATACACTTTTATGAAATATAGGAGAAAAGTTTCAGAGTTGTAATGAAAACATGATGCACATGAACATTTTAAAATGAAGTTTCGTCATAGAACTTCATTATTAGAAAATGCTAAAAATACACATAAAATATCTATACAGCAATTCAATTTATAAATAAAAAATGCCTTTACGGCGGGAATGAATAAGCTTAAAAAAAGTCAAAACACAGTTGCCTAAGTGTTTATTAGAAAACATTAGAAGATAAAACCCCAATTTTTGTCAATTTTTCACTTTTCAACATGAATTCGAGTCTAAGAACTCGTGTTCAGGGTGAGGAGAGAACTTCAAATGATCTCTTGCATCTCTTAGCTCGCCGGTCACTCCTCCGTAGAAAGGTATTTCCAATCATTGTCATCGAAGGCGTCCCTCCTTCAGCTTCTTTATTAGCAGCTCCGGCAGACTGGGATGTCAGGCAAATATTTATAGACACTAGCCTCGTCGTCTACTAATAAGTCCTACAAACAGGGCTTGTTAAGGGGACCAATAAGCGGTAGCACTCTTGAGGACAGTTTTAATCAAATCCGGAAACTGCGAAGTGAACTGGCTTCGATTTCCGTGGATGAGCGGATTTTATGATGGTCAGGACACTTCAGGGCATTTGAAGAGTTTCCTGTAATTTCAATCGTTTATAACTCATTTTGTCAATAATCTCATTTCGGTTTTCTTAGAAATTAGACAGAATGACAATTTTTTTTTGGCCAGGGAATGACACATTTCTTTAGCCCTAGTATTGCCGGAAATTAAATTTAGGCTTTAATTCTAATACTAAACGCATATTTCAAAGGAGAAAATAACATCTTAATCTTGGATTTTAAGAAGCACATCTACAGTGAAAAGGGTGAAAATGCTTATAAGCGTCAATAAAGTGTACTACAGAATAGCTACATTGAATATATCTTAAATGGTATAAATAAAATGAGATCACATCTTTATACAAGTTTGGACTATTTTTAATGTCTTTTAGCATTGTAGTGCACGACGCACCTCTCCGTGACAATATGTTAGGGAACGTATTCTGTAAGTTTCATACAATTTGGTATAAAACTCTGAAAGTTATAAGCAAAAAAACATGCGAAAAATTTTGGATTTTTTAAGAAACCTTTACATTTTCCCTAATATATCTGCCATGTTTACGAAAATGCATGCAAATATTATGCACTTCAAAAATAATCATTTATGAAAGTTTCATCTCCTATTCAGCTTTCTTTGAAACGCGATGAATCGAAATTTGCTTGTCTCAATCACTTTCTGGTCGGACCCCTAAATACTCTCGTGATCTAATCTTCACTGTAAAATGAAAGTACAAGCCTACTCTTTACATGTCCGAAATTCTAAGAAACTCTATGTAGATATTAGGGAGATATTCGGAAAAATATGCAACTTTTAAAGTTTCCACATATCACATCATATTTCTGACATTATATTGGCAACCCACTGTACATTAAATTTATTTGGTCGCTTAACGAGCAACACCACCTATCTCAATTTTTTGAAATGTCAAAGAGAAAGAAAATACTCATATTTTTCAACTAATAATGAATAGTTTTGATTTTTTTAAACATCTGATATGAATATGAGACCGCATTATCCTACCAGATATAAAAAAAATCAGAAATATTCTACATTGGTTGCAAATAAATGAGTACTTTCGTCCTTTTTGAAATTTCAAAAAATTAAGATATGTGGTGAAGCTTGTTGAGCGACGATTTGGAGGAAACTCTTCTTGAAAACTTGCCATTTCAAACCTTATATATTCTAACTCTAAAATAAGAAAGACGTTAACTGAAACGTTGTAGTACGTGAATCTGCGGCACTGAAACAGTTCTACAAAATCCATCTGTTATTCTCTCTGATCTGATAAAAGACAGAAGAACAGGAAATGTTTACTCACCCGCGTGTGTGCTTAGGCATTAAGCATGAACACTAATCTTCGACGGCATTTGACTCAGCTCTTTATCAGTGGTGCCGGATCAGAGTCCGGCATTAAATCTTCACTTCTCACAGAGACAGGGCTACGCTCTCTGAGTAAATCATCTGTCAACGGTACAGAATAGACTCAGAATCCAAGTCTAATTCTATATTTTGGAACTGCTATGGAAATCAAATGTCATGGATTTGCAGCTGTAGTCCCGGACCAAAAGAGCGTCCAGAATATGAATTAATTCAATGATAAACTGACATCATAAAATTATAATTGGATTTGATTTTAAATTTAGTCGAATTACTCAATTTTAAACTTAAATATAATAAAAGTAAATTTCATATAACTTTTGTGTTATGTATATAAAGTGACCAGATCGCCGATTTTTGATTTTTCTTTGTCTCGACTAGAAAAATTATCCCGATCTGTAAAATATTCTGCATCTGAATTAAATTGCCAGAATAATTCCATTTTAAGCTTATTAGCAAAAAGTTCGGATTACACAAAGATAAACTACAGTTAATTTTTTAAAAAGATTAGAATGTAAAGAATTCTCCTTTACCACTTATATAACGCATGGGATAGGGTGTAATTTATATTGCTATTGTAGACGAATCAGCCAGGAGGAAAAAATAATAAGGATATTTACAAAATATTTTATTTATACCTCTTTAAATCATTCTGCATTTTTTTAAAAATTTTAAATCACTTTAGTGTTTTTGATATGTTTTAAATTTTTTTATTTCATAAAATATTTTTCCCTATCTCCCTAGAAAGTGTCTTGCACAGTCCAGAAAATCTGGTCACTTTAGTATTACTAAAGTGTTTTAAAGTTTTAATAATGTATCTAACATAACTCATATTCTTCAGCTTTCTTTGTATAACTCATCTTGTTTCACTGTCGTCAAGCTTTAAGCTGTTAGGCTAAAGGGCCTCCGAATGGGAAATGAAATAAGAATTAACCCGCTCTTTAGGAAGACGACTCTGCGTAGATCGAAACAAGTGGTAATATATGAAGGAGGTACATCTGGTGGATACTGCGGATGGAGTTTCACACACATATAATAGACATTTAATTTGGAAGATTTGTTATATACATTTTGTAGCAATTTTTTCGGAATCTTATTTAGAAATTTAACTAATTCATGAATAAATGAAATTTACAAACATGAAACATGTCAAGTCAATTAAAAGAGTATAATAATTTTTTTGGACTCTGGAAGGTTTTAAAAACGTATATTTATCAAAATCTCGATTGGAAGGTTTTAAAAACGTATATTTATCAGAATCTCGATGTGGGCTTTGTTGGCTGGAAAGAGTATTTTCTCTTTGTGTGATTCGTATATGATAAAGTAAAAATCAAATCCCAGCCTCATTTTAATATAGCTGGCTTGCGAGAAAATCTGTGTGCACCATGGAAAGAAGCATTATTCTTTTTGTCAATATCAATAATAATTTTGCTTTGGAAGTAAATGTAACCGCCTTTTGTTTCCTCTGTCTTTTTGCATCATAAAGTTGTCCACACATTTTTTCTGTTTGCTTGTTTGCCTCATCGTTTAAATAAGAAACCTATTTAGGTCATTTTGCATGTTATTTTTTTCATTGTTTATAGTTAATCATATCAAAATGAAATGGAAAGTCAGAGGAAAATAAATGTTCAAGTAAAGGAAGTTAAAAAAAAATTCAGAATATAAAAGTCGATAAATTTTATTTAAATGAAAAGTATTAAAAAATACATTCAGAAGTAATGTTATTTTTTAATTTCTCTGAAAAAGTTTCTATTCTGAGCACAAAGAATGTTTGTAATGGTTGTTTCGATTATAAGATATTTTAATAGAGGGTATTCTGTTATTAAACAATGAAAAAATAAAGTTGCTGTTGTAAACTTACTTTCTACAGAAAACAAATTTAATGCATCCATATACATAAATAAATATTTCGTTATTTTGGCAAGTTTAAGAACACCTTTCGAGACATAATTAAAAAGTTAATATTTTGGTAATAAGCTTTTAATCAATCAAGTTCAGTAAAGTTTAACTTGTCCCTTCCCCCCTCCCGCACTAATGCTCTACTTTTGAGTAAAGAAAAGATGATCAAATAACAGAGCACAGCGATAATAGAAACTCCGAAATGCTTTTATTGACGCTCATAGAGCAACTACTTCAAACATCGAAACTGAATGAGGAACCGTGACTATTCTGTGGCTTTTCAGAAAATGAGAAAAGCTGTGAATGAAGCAAGTAATTAAAATTTTATTCTTTGAAAGATTTGTAACTGGGTTGTAATGGCTACAAAATATGTTCAACTGTTGAGAATAACTATTTCTCTGAAAAATCAAGGGATGGTTTATTTCCTATAAAAGCTCAGTTAAAAACAGATATTTTTGCTGCAGAAAGAAACGTTGCTTCCAAACTAGATGCGTGTTTCTTTAGAACATCTTTCTAAGTTCTTTTATCAAAGCAATCGCAAACGAACTCATGTGATAAGCAATTATACATGAGATTTTGTTACAAGAATTTAAGATTAACTGAATTCTCAAGTAGCGTTTGAAGCTAAATTTATAACTCCGTCAAACAGGAAATAAATAAAACTTTTCTTAAAATTTCCTTCCTTAAAGAACAATGCTTTAATAATCTTTGTTCAACAATTTATCTGAGAAATTTGAAGGACTCATTGAGCACGCAGTTTGAATCAAGCAGTCGACGGTATGTGAAGTGGATTACCGAGTTTCTTTCTTAGAAGGGGTGGAACAAACAATTACAGCTTTCATATAGTTTTAAAAAAAATTCGAAAATTATGCAGGCAGGTAAAACTGACTTAGGACGCATTCCAGATGCGCATGAATATTTGGTGTGCCTGGAGTCTTTGCGTCTTCTACATACATTCATTTATTCAATGTAGCATGAGAAAATCGGTTCAGTGAAACAATCAAGTTTCCATTTCCATTCTAGTAGTTACATGCATCGATTTTTTCTTACTTTGTGGAATTCTATGATCTTTAATATCTTCTTTTGTTGCAGCAATTGTCTTAGACACCTGCACAATGTTTCTCCGAGGAGCAGTAGGCAATTGAAGATACATTTATACATTTATCTACCAAAGTATGCAACATATAATTGCTGATTCAATCAGTTTTCTATTTCAATACTTCTCCTTACTTGAATCTTTTTCTTATACTTTGAGGAATTTTATGAGTTTTAATGTCTTTTTATAATGAAACTAGTGTCTTTGACACGTCACAGCTTATTTTTTTTTCTCCATCCAATACTAATATTGGTTCACTGATAATGTCAATCCTGTACTTTTATTCTTCTCCTAACAGGCATAGAATTTTTCTTACTTTGATTGATTTTAAATGTGTTAATATCTTCCAATTTTGCCGTTAGTAGGAGCTATAGGGAATAAATAAATGATTGTACTTCAATTGCATACAATATGAGTAATAAAGCATAAATGATTTTTGTACCATAATACCTTAAGAGAACCGGAAAAAGGTTTTGAAATGTATCAGGATATGTTATGTCTTTAGCTCCGTAGGCAACAACATTTGTAGTAATATTTGCTACAAGTCCATCCTACTTTGACGAAGTAATGTTAACCCCGAAATGCTGACTTTTTAAAAAAAAATTGCAGCGTCGCCAAATGTGTCCAAATACTTTCGAAATTAATTGAATTGTTAGTTACTTGCAATGCTTTAATAAGAGTTAAACACTCTAGCTAATGGTAAAAGTGGTAAGAAGCAGGAAATAAACTAACTCCCAAACCAGCTAAATCGTGAGATGAGCAGTGGTTCAAAACACCAAGCGTTCTTTTATTTTAATTCTAATAGCTTTAATAACGAAAGCATAAGCTTCTAAAATGAATAACTCGATATTTATTGCGTTTAAACAAGTCTCTGAAATCTTAAGAATATTTTATGCACGGTAGTTCTAGAAATTATCCATATAAACATGAATCATCTGCTGTTTAATTGAAAGCTAAGAACGGGAAAATACGTATCAAAAACTTTCGAGGTTTAATAATGTAGTCAGGCGACATAAGCTACAGTATTGTGTAATCAGAGATCCCCTATTCAGATGGCGTTATAGCCTTTCTGTGGCTCAATACGAAACCAAATTTCAATAGTGTCTAGAAATAGTGATAATTTCTGTGAAAACCAAAAAAGAAAGATAGAAGTAAAAAGAAAAAAAAATGAAAAATTTAAATTCTCGTTAATAACTGGAGTTACGCTATTTTATGAGCTTTCTTTTTTTTAGGAAAGTTGAAGGAATTTAGCTTAACTAAAAATGCTGCCTACATTCAATTTTGAACGGAGAGTCATTTTTCGTTTAAAATACCGCTTTATGCACATGTTCTTGCTTTCCTTTTTTCGGTGTACATTTAGCGCATCACTTCTACCACATCTAGTAAAATTTGAATTTCATAACCGTTTTTAATTGGATAAAAAATTTCAAACGAGCAATTAAATTTTACATCGAGAATTAAAAAAATTCCAAAGATCACATCAGATACTGGCGAAGAACACTTATTGGCAAAAATTTTAATTTTTCTTTATATTTGTTCATTTATTTTTTTCTTCTGTTCATTCTTTAATTTTTTGTTCGGTTTTCGCTTCGTCTTCAGCCATAGAAATGGCTCTAAAGCCATTAAAATAGACGAACCTTAATTATAAGTACCCTGTATTTTGTTGAGGGTGGCACACCTAATACTAGCTCAATCTGAGGCATATCATAAAACAAATATTAATTCTCATGCGTATTATTTATCTGTTTACTGTCTTGATGGCTTGTTCGTATATTTCTTTCAAACATATATTCAATCTATTGGCATTAAATCGAGTGCACTCTGCCTACGTCACACACATTTAAGTGAATGCTTACGTATTGTACTGCAGTAAAGCTTCGATTAGATATCAGTTCCTGGTAACAATCATCTTCTAAAACGTAAAATGCGTAGGTTTATAGTATTACAATACATTTCTGTACATCCAAAGTGAATTTCAGTAATTTTGAGTCTTATAGGAGATCTTTATTCCCTTTTAAAAGTGAAAATAATTGCTAGCACCAATTACTACTTTCAAACACGGAAATAATTTCGTATGCCAATTTTAGAATGTATTTAAACCTGGATAGCAAATATTTGTAAAATTCAGGCCTCTCAATTTCACTAAATTTGTTGTCAAATCTAAACAACATTGGATGATGTGGTACGTAATTAATAATAATAAAGTTATTAATAGTTAAGAGTTTTAAAAATTGGGTATGGAGTTTTTATAATTTATTTTACATACTGTTATGCTTGCTTGGGTGTGAAGATACCCATTGTGAGTAGCGATTTTTAATCCCCTGGTGTACAAAAGTTGTTTCTTAAAATTCTGAACTTCTACATTGCAAAGGTAAATATTATTTAATTACATGTTCGAAGTACCATACGGTATTTTTTTGTTTTTGAAACGATGATAGTAAACGCCTTGTATGACCAAACCAATGTCATTTTACTTTATGCCATGTATGTGTATTTCATTTTTGGGAGGAAAGTCTGTACAGCAGTTTTAAACCCAGGCTTTACAATATACCAAAACGTATATAACTTTTATGACTAGGTGCTAAATTTCAGTTTATATTCTGAATTAAAGAATTGAAAGCGTGAAAAAATATTTAGGCTACACTTGAGTGCAAGTTATTTATTTAAAAATAATGTAGCCATCAAAAGTTCTTCTTTCCAGATGACGCAAAATGATGTAAGTATACGTGACTTTACTGCATTACCTTCTTCGACGAGGACTATTGTTTCAATATTAAATAGCTTTACACACTTCAGTTCTTGCACATAATGCAACAAACTGTTTGTGAGCAGTGAAAATGAAATATTTCAAACATCATAATT
This sequence comes from Araneus ventricosus, assembly GCA_013235015.1. Lineage (NCBI taxonomy): Eukaryota > Metazoa > Arthropoda > Arachnida > Araneae > Araneidae > Araneus > Araneus ventricosus. The sequence goes on along the minus strand of BGPR01004529.1, from coordinate 78,790 downwards.
CGATGGTAGGCTCCCATTTCCTTATGACCTACGTTAAATCAGTCGGCTCTATAAAGAAGAATAGTGGAATTTCCGAGATAGTTGATGTTACATGTTGATGCATCAATCCTTCAGAATAAATATTCCTCAATTAAAAAGAGCACAACTGTTTCTAAGGTAACGCCGTTCTAAAACTGATCGAGAGACTGGCAATTTTTCTCAAGAAATAAATAAAGGTGTTGCTTGAACTTACATTGCTTAAAATAATTTACATCTTATACATTTTCCAGAAACAGTTCTTACATTAAAAACACTTAGGGAAAAAAAACGTCACCACTATTTTAATACTAAATTTTTTTATTTAAATTTTATTTTTTAAGCAATAACATAATGTAGAATTTCTGTTTTGCTTCTTATTTAAAGCTTGGATTTTTATTTCCGAGCTGGTAAACAAAAATTACAATTTAAATTTTTATTATCTGAAGCGTTCAGATGAGGCGATTTTTTCTGATATGAGATTTCAGCACCATCATTTAGGTCAAAGGATAAAGTTATCTGACATGAATTTGGAAACTGATGGGAAGATGAAATTCCAATAGTATTATACATTTCAAATATTGGAAAACTGAAAGGATGTTAAAATTAGAGACAAAGTTATACGGCAGCTCATTTGGTATAATAGAAGCGATAGTTTTTAATAATATTTAGTCAGTGAAAAAATCATTTTTGTGGTCTAATATTTTCCAAAGTGTACAAGAAAAACTCCGAATTCTCTCATTTTTTAAATTATTAAAATTTCCAAAAAATGCCTCCAATTAAAAATTCCTCCCCGTTGCCAAATATATATTTGCCAAATTTCGCAGCACTTTGTGCAGAGATCTGCCCTCCGTAATAAAAGCGCATCTGCAGACTGTCGGACATTGTCCTTTCGTATTCATAGATGTGTAAAAAAGCGTATTTCTTCACTTCTTAATAAAAATATAAATAGTATGCTTATATTGATTAATGTTGTTAAAGCGTGGAAACTTTGTGGTCCGGTTCCTGCAAAATTGGTGAAAAAGGAGCCTCGTAGTTTTTCCCCTGGGCACTCCCTTTAATCCGGATGAATTATCAAAATATGAGAAAAAACACTATCGGAGTTAAAATTTCTAACATTAGATTGTTTTATTGTCCCATCGGACAAAGTATCTTTCCAGATGAAAAGGAACCGAAGCTTCTTTCTTGGGTTTCATAATAGACAGAGAGCGTGAAAGTTCACTAAACAGAAGCTAGAATTCCCGAAATGAAATAGTAACAATTTCTGCTTCCAATTATGATGTATTGTGCAATGCAAGGATCAAAACCCATCGAATGAGTGCAGAGGCTCGACTGTAGAACAAATTTGTTTTAAATTTCAAAACTTCTTTAAATCATGTTTTGAATCATCGAAATTTTTCTAGCAACAAATTTACAAAATTTCTCTGGATTTTTTTTTGAAATGTATAACATTGTTTGGTAGGGGCTAAAACATAAAAAAAAACCTGTGAAATTTGAAAACTATCGTCCTCTGGAATAATCATGCTTTGTCACTTATTCTTTCATAATAATTTTTGGAATCTTGCATTTCGGTAGATTAATTGAGAAAGGTCTGACTCACATTCTAAATAACTCTTTTCACGCATAATTGAATAATATATATTATTTATATGTTTTGGAGAGTTATATACCGCGGATATTTGATAACACGAATCTAACTTGACCCAAATAAAAATTCGACCTATTAAAAATTGGATTTAAAAAAATATGTCAAAAAATAATTTCAGCGGCTTCGGTGTCAACTAAAGCGCGAATAAGAAATCAATTTTGTATAATATCCTCTCTTTTATAAGGCTGTTCTTGTGTTTGTGACCGAATTATTAATTTACCTCACTTTTTCTAACCGCTCATAGATGGTGCCCCAATAGCGTTTAACAGACTTACATCGATGGACAGCAGAGGTTATAATCGGCACAGAGCGGAAGTAAACAAGGATTTCCCCCTGGATTAAAGGATCGCAGCGTCCTCATGTTGTGCTAATGGAATTAGCCACTAAGATCCCTTCTTTTTATGCGAAAAATGCAAGATTGAGGACATGTTGTCTTCGACACCGTCGTTATGGATTCAAAGGAAATTTTATCGCTAAATATTATAACTTTTGATATTTTTGCAGTGCTTTCATTAAATATAGATTTTATAATGAAATTAAGTACATTATGAAATGAAATGATGGACTTTCTTCGAAAGGTTTCGGATATTATTCAAGTTTCATTGAGAAGAAAACAATTAAATTTAATACGTTCCCAAAGAAAAATAAAAAATGATATAAATTATTGAAAAGGTCAAAAATAAATTTCTTTTATTTTTCCTGCAATAAAATTTCCATTTTCGTGCTATAGAATAGTATATGCTCATCGTAGTATGAAAATGTAATACTAACACAATATGCTATATTTCTTAAAATATTCTTCCCAATCTTGTGTTCTGGTAGTTCTATTGTGGACTACATATGAGAAACGACATCACTATTGGGAACATAAAAAAAGAAACCTTAGCCGGAATTTCCAATCAACTAACATGAACTAATCAAACTTTCTCATACGGAAAAGAAGTTCATAGAAAAAATGAATTAAATACTGCTACAGAAAATTGAGTTTACTCTACATTCACCTAAAAATTTACGGAATTATTCCACATTCGAACTTACAAAAATTCGAGCTTAAGTGTTTATTATATAGCAGCGGCATAATGGAAAAGGCAAAGACATAAAGATATTTATAATGTCTTTGTTTCAGAGTGACCATTTGGTAACACTGCGTTTTGTTCAAGCAGAGTGTTACCAATTTTATACAAGTTGCGTTACAGAAATAAATTAAAAGGTGAACTCTTTTTTACCACTCGTTTACTGCTTAATGTCAAAAATAGGACCTTCGACGGCAACGTTGAATCAAAAGTTTCACGCTACAGCAATTCATCTTGAAAAGAAAAATCTCTTTATTAAGTTATTTAAGTTATTTTGAGTTCCATCTTAGTTCGAACGAAGTGAGTTGGAAAAAATATTTTATTTTGATGCCTATTTAACATTGAAATTTTCCCAATGATATTCTTTAAATAACCGATTTAAGGATTCAGTTTATCTCCATGAATTTGTGGTGCAACTAAACTAAAACCAACCATTAACTAACAAAAACTAACTAAAACAACCTAACAAATGTTTTCAAAAAAATTCCACATGCCTCTTAAAGATAAGCGAAGTAAAAGAGCTCGAGTTGTTTTGCTAATTCAGGAGATTGTGAACCATTTTATCCATATTAACCTCCAATTTGTCACACCATAAGTATTGTGCTACACTTTTGTACACCAGTGTATCTCCTGGAGAGTCAAATTATGATGTACGGTGTCTCTAAAAGCAATATTTTCTTCACAATGAATAACAATCGCAAAGATTTTAAAAAATGCGATGAAGAGAAAATCTTAGATCTTTTTTTTATTTGCGTGGCGAGTTCTCATGTTCACAGAACTACTAGTATCCTGCTTACAAAATAATCTCATTATACTCCTTTACTTTCTCGGATTTTTATATAATTTTAGTGTTTGAAAATAATAACAAAATTAATTTTAATTTTTCTTGTATAGATTTGTTTTCTGACTTTTCTCTTATTACTGTTGCGAAATACCAAATTGCCATAGTATAAGAGAAGAAAATTACTATGTAGTAAAAATTACAACATTCGCCTACTCGCGACAGAAGATCTTACGTATCCTCTGAAAGATTGAAAGCGTGTATTAATTAAATTTATGGTGAAAATTTATGAATGCAAAGCTGCCTGTTTATTTGAATTTTAAAGATTTTGTGTACATATGTCTAAAACGCGGTTAGCACCTTCAAGGAGTTTCAAATAATATACATCTACACGTTTGATTTTAGAATAGTAAAATCAATATACATGTTTTGAAAAATGAAGATTTTATTTTCTTGTTTCATTTTTTTATTTTTCTAATTTTAAAATGCAGCGCGACAGTATAAAAGGTTAAAGATCGTAACCTCTCTCTCCCCTTCCCCCTGCGAATTTACACTTCTGAGAAGCTAATGAAATAAAGATACCACAAAGTGAATCTCCGTGCAATTTTGGACTATTAAAAATATCTTCTGTTTTGCAGTTAAAAAACAAAACAAAAGCGCGTTCCTGGTGAGAAAATTTATTACTATCTAAAGCTCAAATGTTCTTCATTTTATTCATATAGAACGAAAATATCATGCTGAGATTAAGAGACTGTTGTGCATATCTGACAGCATATCAAATTATTAGCTGACAAGCCAAATTTATTATCTTCTAATTAATTTCATAATTAGTATGTATAAAATTCAATATAGCACTTTCAGCAAAAAAATTAGAACTCGGATAACATTAATTTTATTTAAAAATCAAATATATCTCAAGCGGTTTCTAATTTTACAATCATTGAAACAATAGTTTTTTAAAATTAAATTTAAATATATCTCAAATTTATCTTTATTTCAATATCTTATTCCGAAGTCTTGTTTGCAGTTTTTTGTCTTGTGTTTTTCAGCAGTCGATATTAACAATAAATAATGGTCACTGTATTTCTCTAAGATACACAAATCATAAAAAGTTGATAAAAAAGAGTGATCGACAATTTTATGGAATCTAAATTATTTTCTTTGGTAAAATTTGCTTGTAGGAATGCTAACAAAAACAATAAATGAGTAAGTAATTAAATTTACTTTTCCCAAAAAAAGTTGGCCTGAAAGATTTCTGTCCGAAAAAATGTGCGAATTGTCAGTGTCAATAAAAGAATTTAAAAAGGGGGGAAAGAGTTTTCTTAAATTTTTTACTAAAAGGAACATTTTTAATATCTTTTTGATAAAACAAGTTAACAATTTCCTTATATAATCATAACGAAATGTATAAAAAATATATATTGGATTTATTTTTTTCTTCTTCCGATAAATATAATTTTATCTAGTAAGTAACTGCCCTTTCTTCCTTCTTTTCCTGCCCTCCGACGGAATGACTTCACAAAACCGCATATCACTCACTGTCAGAAGACACGCCACCCCGCTGAGATAATTTGCCCGGGTGGCCTCTGCAACTACCTTACTCCCCTAAAATACTCCCAACCGCCTCAAAACATCGGGCCTCGTCCTCCATCAAGACGGGCGTATTGGGAGCCCAAAGGGCTCAGAAGGTTAAGGGAGATACACCAGATAAAAGAAAAAAAAGTAATAATATTTAATTGTTTTTTGTAAATGTTTTCTGTTTTATTCTGTCTAAAGTACGTGCAATTACATCAATTACATCAGTATTCCCTTGTACATTAATTATACTTATATTGATCAATCATGCTTTCTAAGTGCTTTTGTCTCATTTTTCAGTACTGATAAAATAGTCGTAATAAAAACACTGTACGTGTTAAAGCTTTTTCACAATTATTTTTGGATTCAACGCAGTAGAATTAGTCGGTAACAGTTAATTTCATTTCTCTGACATGAAAAAGGATTTTTTTGTAGAGTAGGGAAATTTAATCATATATGATACCACTTTAGTTGCCGTATAATTTTTTTCTCTAAAGTTAATAACATTTTCCTAGTTATCCAATATTATAAATATGTAATTCAGATGGAATTTTATAAAATATAACACGGTTCCAAATATTAAATTTATATACAACTAAGAGTACATATGCAGAAGAATTTCCGGTACATTTTCTGAATTGTCCTATACAATTTATTTACTAGTATTATGGCGTATCGGTTTCTATAATTCTGTAACTTTTGGGAAATACTTTTATTCGTTTAAACTGCACCGGAGACGACATATAATGTCCAACGTTTCGAAAGTTTTGCAGGGCAGTTTTAATAAGGGAAAAATCCACTTATCCTTGCAATTTGTCTTATATTGAAGAGTCATTGGCATCTTTTAATTTTCTTAATACTAATCTTTAATAATTAAGCTAATTTTTACCTTTTTCTATGACATAAAAATTTTTATATGCAAACACGCTTTTCTCTCTCTGCTGCCTTTTTGGTTAGATAATCGGTGTATCTATTTCCCATTATACCATCATGGGCAAGTGCCTGATGTAATTTTATGTTTGATTTGTGTTGTAGATCTCTTTTGATCTTCTCAACAATTGGATAATCGTCTTTTACTGATTCAAGTGACATAAGTGCTAATGGCATGAGGATGAATTTTCTTAAAAATAATCCGTAATCATCTCAACTGCTTTTCACATCTCCATGTCTCAGCCGAAAACGCGATGGCTTCATTAATGTATGCAATATATTCTACCCAAAGTATTTCATCGATTTCATTAAAATATAGAGCATTCACAATTTTACGGAGTAATTTTGAGATAATAGGAAGAGTCTTTTGGTTTTTCCTTTAAGTGACCAGTTATTCTCATAAAAATGTTGATTTTTTTTCCAAGGTGGAATGTCAGTGTTCTCAGAAGCCTGTAAATTATTATAAAATATTTATGTCTTCAGGTTTAGCTTTAACTATGTTAGTGAAAAGGTGAAATTTTCTTATTTCTTCTATAAGAATGCGAGTAACTGGAGGAAATCTGTCTTTCTGTTCTTTTAAAAGAGAAAGTATCTTTATTTGATGAAGTTTCTTTTTCATTCTGAGAGAATTTTTACAACCAGCGCAACATAACAACATTATTTTTGTAACGTTTTTATTTTCCCCCAATAACTCCCAATTTTGCATTCGAATATTGCAGAATTTTTTTTTTTGGAAATTCAAGATATTCTCTGCTTTCAACCAATATATGAATACGCAGAATGCAAGAAGATGCGAAGCCAACAAAGAAATTCAAACAAAAAATATTTAACTTTTTTGGACGAATATAATATATACCTGGATGAACCAGATCAATTCTAATATCCATTATCATTTTATTCGTTTATTTCAGTTTAAAAAACTCTTATCCAAATACTGTTTATATTCTTGTCACAGACATTTATCTTAAATTCATAATAGATTAAATTTGGAGTTCCAAAATTTTTCATATCCATAGAACCGATGTTGTATAGTTTAGTATTATATTGGCTTGAGTAATAAATCGTGAGCTCTTTACAAATTCATTTTTAATTTCCAAATTCAGTTTTAAAGTTTTTCTTCCTCGAAGAAGTAGAAGTTCTTTAAAGGAAAGATCATCTGCCCTTGAACTTCGACCATGTAAAGAATAGACTCTGATGCACATTTTACAGTGAAAATTCGATCACGAGGGCATTTAGGGGGACCGACCAGAAATTGCCGAACAAGAATAAAATATGTGCTCATCCCTTTCCACAGAAAGCTGATAATGATTTACAAATTTCTTCAATGGTTTTACTTAATAAGCATATTGTCTACATGCATTATCTAGAAAAAATCAAGTATATTCTGAAAGATAAAAGGTTTTCTTAAAAAATCGCAAATTTCCAGCATATTTTGTCCTTCTAACATTCAGAATTTTCCACCAAATCAAACAAAACTTACAGAATACTTGACAATGTGTTGAAGAAGTATTTCATTAAAATTTGAAGTAAATACTATGAATATTAGTGAAAATAAGAGTATTTGTAGAAGGTTTTTTTTTACTGCGCATGTGCGAGACATAGCTTATATAAAAGTCCCATATAGATTTAGAAAGATATCGGAGTTGCAGTGAGCGGAATTTCTGTTTCAATCTAATAGAAACAAAATAATGAGGGTTTTTCCCCAAATTAATATTTTTTAAACTGTAATCTTCAAATAGTAATCGTTGAACTGAAATTTAAATTGTGAAATTTATTTGTAGCTGTGCCTGGATATTCAACATATTAAATCATTATTATATTCTAAAAAATCATTCGAAAATTCAAGTTTAAAAAATATCAATAGTGGAAAACGCCTCATCATTTGTTTCTCTTACAGGGAAGCAGAAATTCTGCTCACTGCAAAACTGATATCTTTCTAAATCTTAATGTTATTCTACTGAAATTTTTATGTAAGTTGCCCTACATATCTAGCTTTCAAGTTATGTTTCTCACATGCTCGGTAAAAAATTATTTAATACAGATACCCATATATTCCAAGTATTTACTCCAAATATTTACACAATGCTTGACTAACGTATTGTTATTTTTTCTGTAAGTGTCGTATAATTTGGTGGAAAATTCTTCATTTTATAAGTGAAAATCATGCGGGAAAATTTGAGTTCTTTTAAGAAAACCTTTGTATCTCCCAGAATATACTTGCAATTTTTACGAAAATATATCTAAGCAATGTGAATATTAAGAGAAGCCATTGATGAAATTTGCAAATCATTATAAGCTTTCTATGGGACTGGGTGAGCCCAGACTTTTCTTCTGCGTTAATTTCTGGTCGGTCTCCTAAATGCCCTCGTCACCGAATCTTCACTGTAAAATGTGCGTTGGAGTCTATGCTTTGAGTGGTCGAAGTTCAAGGGCAGTTGGTTTAAGCTTTCCGGAGAAATTCTAAAAAATGTGAAAATCCGAAAGTTTCCGGACACTTTTGGTCATATAGTGTATATTCGTAGAGTGCTGTTGGCAGTGAATGAGCTAAAGGCGTTCATGTCAAATATTTAAATCTCACGAACTTTCGTCTAATTATTGAATTAATTTATGCCTGAAAGGCACCAATGTACCCGTAGAAAGAGACATATTTTTTTATGAGTAAGCTTTGGACGAGCGAAAAAAATAAACACAGTTGAAATTTGTAGTTCTTAAGGCAATGTTAATTACATAAGTAAATTTTAAGAAATTCTGCCAAAATTTTCATTATAATTGAAATGAACACTAAATATAATTAAGCAAATTTGTTATTCAGAAAAATATTAGACCATATAAATTATTTATTTTCACCTGTTTATCCCTGTTCTTTGCATTATTAAATAGAAAGCGGAGAAATATGCGCCTTCTTGAATACACATACTATTACCTAACAGTAAGTAGATGTCCCGTTTTGAGGGGAAAACAAGTGATCCTTTATTCATACTTGAAAGCCTAAAGTTGAATTTATCAACACTAAAATTCTTCTTGACAGAAAATTTCCAAACAAAAAGGAAATGCTCTTTAATTACAATCAACACCAGTTAGTTTGAAGGATTTTAGAAATATCTTGGACAAATAGTAGAATTTTCTCTTCATTTAACAACATTGTCACTTAAAATTTTCTTCGCGAGCACTTAGTTGAAAAACATGTGTTAAATTTAAAATCAGAAGCGAATGAATTTTTGACATGTATACCAGATCAGCAATGACGTAGTAAATTAAAACACACACATCTCTCCCGTTCATTCGCCATTAACATTTAGGTCCGGAATATCAAATAGGTAAATTAGGCAACGTCTTAGGGGCACCACACCTTTAGGGGCATCACAATTTTAGGGCATCACAACATTAGGGGCACCTTAACTTTAGGGTCATCACAACTTTAGGGTCACCACAACTTCAGGGGCACCTGTGGTCTCGAGAATTTTCTGTTTTATTGCGTATTTACAGAGTGTTGTAATTTAATGCTTTCTTTTCATTTACAAGAACTATGTGTTCGCATTTATTCATATTAAAGTCAAGTATCGTTTAAATTTCAGAACGTTATGTTTTGGAAATGTTTTCTTATACTTTCAAATTTGCTTACATATTAAAGTGAATCATTGTTTTTCGCATTTAGCTGACTGACTCACAACTCAGTATCTTTTACAAACTCTGTCTAAGAGTTTTTATATGCCGTTAAAAATTTTCGTATTGTTTTTATCATTTGATTTAAAATTACTTTAAAATTTCAGTTAAAATTTTACCGTAGGACTGCGTTCATCCCATTGGGGTCTCAGGAAGGAATCTGATTCACACACCAAAACGCCACAAGAAACATCGTATGGGAGATCCTCTATATCTCGGTAAACTACATATGTTAAAAACATAACTAATGTCTTATTTTAGAGATAAAGGGTAACAACAGAAGTTACAAAAAAAATTGAAAATCGGAATTGTAGTTCAGCGACTACTGAGTTGCTAAGTTTGGCAAAAATACGCATCAATTGCTGATGTAAGCGTTCGGTTTCATGAAGAGGCATTTTGATTTGAACATGGTGCCAAGAAATTATCCTAGTACTATGGAGAATACATATATTGATTCAACTTTTACAAGATACATTAGTTCCGAATTATTAAATTATGTATGTTACTTTTCATATCATTGACCAATCCTACACAGAATTATAACATATCCACGCACGATTGAAGAATTCAAAACAAAAGAATTGACATTGTAATATATTTTATTAAGAAATAAAACAATTTATAATGTAACCTCAGATTCATTTTATTTCGGCAATTTTCCATACATTAGTATTTCTGAGAAAAAAAAAAGAATTGAGAAAAACAAAAGAGAATTGAGAGTAATTTCAAGAAAAAAAAGAGGATCACGAGTAACTTCGAGAAACAATAGTATCGTGAGTAGCTTCGAGAAACAAAAGAGTCACGCGAGTAAAATAGTTTTACGCCTTTAACATCAGCGACTGTTTGAAAAATACAGCCTCCCGTCATATTTTTACATTACCTGCTATTAAATATTTTTTTATTTCAGTTTGTTATAAAATTTGATACTAACAAACTGCTTAAATAAAGATTAAATAAAAATGAATAAACATTATCTGTTTTTGGAAGGTGAGAGGAGACAAACTTTCATTACTTGAAGGGTCGTAAGAGCTTAACCCGGCCGTGATGGCTTTCAATCGCCAATCATCAAAAGTACTTCTGGTTAGCCCTTTTAACACAAAGGTATTGAACAACATTATTACAATACTAGAAGAGTTGTGCCGTCTAAGACGGGATTTTAGCCCTCCAAACATATCTCATATCCCATTTTCACAGATTTTCTAACAAAAGTTATATTAGAAAATCTCATTTACATTTGCAGAGTGCTTAAGAAATTAAGAAAAAAATGAAAAAGAGAATTGATGTATCGATTGACACTAACCTCCATTTAATAATAATTTTACTTTTAACAATTACTTTCGTTCCGTCCGAGTAAAAATATGGCAAAATCCTCTAACAGAAAAAAATGCATAACCAAATACAAAATAAATAAAGACTGAAAGAAAATAATATAAACGAAATATAACTGTAAACGAGGTTCAATTTATATATAAGAAACGCCATGAATCAATTGCCACGAACTTTCGTTTTCATAAATAAATTTACCGAGGCAAAAAGAAATGAAGCAGATGAAGACATTTTATTGAAATTTATTCCAATCCAGCATGAATAAAAAAAACTGTCCGAGTTCTTTGACGCCATAACAGAAATCGGATTTCCTCGTTCTTTAATGACGGAGAGCAAATGGCCGTGGCGTAGACAGATAATCTTAATCTGTTTGGCACGTAGCTAAATTAAACCACGTGACAGCGTTACCGGATCAGTGAGAGACAGATCTGGTCTAGTATATTAGTAGTGGTTGAAAACCCTCAATATTGTCAGAAACTGTAACAATATAACAAATTATCTTGTACTACTTGGGAGTAATACAGTGGCGTAGCGCCCGGAGGACAAGGGGGTATAGATAACTTGGGTATATAGATGGCCCGGGTATATGAGATCATTACTAATATAATCACCGGATCAGTGAGAGACAGATCTGGGCTATTGTAGTAGTAATGGTTGAAAACCCTCAATATTGTTAGAAACAGTAACAATATAACAAATTATCTTGCACTACTTGGTAGTAATACAGTGGCGTAGCGACCAGAGGGCAAGGGGGTATAAATAGCCCAGGTATATAGATGGCCCGGACGCCTAAATTAGTTGGCGCCATGGAGAAAAAACATTAGCGCATTTTTGTCATTTTTTTAAACCAAATATGATGCAGGGTCGAAAAATTAGCACCATCCCCGGACACTACTTACCAACGCTACGCCCCTGGAGTAAAATCTGGAAATCCATCCACAATCCATGCCTGTGTAAAGAAGTTGATTTTCCTTCTTTCCGATAATTAAGATAATCTTGAAAAAACCATCGAATAACCATAAGAAATACAAAATCTACGATGAAAGGGAATGCTGTACAGCTTGTCATTCCCTATCTCAAAAACTTTTGTGTCGGGTCAGCATTCAGAGCAACTTAACTAGAATCAACCTACTTCATATTTGGGACACACTCGTGACTTTTCTAAACACTGATAAACTAAAGTCCTTCTAGCGTTTTAAACTAAAGTCATAAACGTTTTATTACAAATAAAAAAGTCTTAATTTATTCATTTTAACCTCCCCCCAGTTCCAAATGCTTTAACCACAGGGGTTTTAAATGTAAATTACAGGTTCTAAGTAAAGACAGGATTTTAGTAGGTTGTTACCTTATGGAAAATAATTTGTACTATATTTTATTTTAACTAATAACTGTAACTGCAACTAACTAGTAACTGTATATTATTTTTAAAATAAAAATATTTTATGGAGGATTAAACAATTTTTATGTTTTAGAAAACGTTAGGCATTCATTCGAAGACAAACTTTTAAAAAGGGAGAGTTTCATTCTTTTGTTGATGATGATAATGTTGATAGTCTAAAAAGGAAGAGAATGAAACTGTCTACTGTAGAATATGTAAGACTTGAACTAGCAAAGCAGACCACTAACACCAGAATTAACTGGTTTGAAATCCCATTTTATATATTAGAATTTCTTTTCACTTTTTCATATATGGCCTTAAGGGAATTAATTTATTGTTCCCTAAAGTAACGATTTCTCA
>BGPR01004529.1:2424-66031 GCA_013235015.1 Araneus ventricosus | reverse complement strand
GTTCAAATTAGTGTCTGGCGCTCGCATCATTAAATTGGATTTCTGCGCTTCGAAGCTTCGACTTGATTGGACAGCTCTGCGCTAATTTAAATTTTATTCCATGATTTAATAGAATTTGAATAAAATTTCGTTTGGAATTTAACTGTTTTAATTTTGACAGTTTACATCATGTATATTTAATAACTGCGGTGTTTGTGTTTTCAGTTAAGAACTCATTTTTGAATTTTTTTAAAAAGAAGGTAGATTCCTGTATTCAATATTCAAGTCAAAAAATATTAAAATAAAATGGAGAGACTGTAGTAAATCGGTAAAAAATCGGTTATATATATATATATATATATATATATATACATACAGGAAACCACAAATTGAAATCTAAACATGCAACACTCTGCATCACAAGAAAAGGGCTAAATGAACCTATACACAATTTCTCATCACAGTTCCAAATTTTCCTAAACATAATTTCAAACTGTCCAATACACAGTTTCTTGGATAATAACAATAGTAACTAAATAACATTAAAATAAAAAATAATGAAAAAAGAAGAGAAAATGAAAAGAATTTAGGAAGCTACAAATTGAAAAGGTACCAAACAACAAATCAAAAATAAACAAACAACACAGTTGCAGCTAGGAAACAGGTACAAGTATTTACAAAAAAATAGTTAAAACTGAAAAAATGATACATTTATAAAAAGTAAAAGTTCTTGAGGATGATTAATGAGAAATGAGATCGGATCTCTATGGCACCTTGAGCTCGCGATGTTCGTCGCACTTAGAGAAGAAGCACTGATGAGGGCGTAAAGATATTCAGCACCAAGGTTGAAGAATAGTATACGATTACTTTTAGTATGTTAGTAGGCGTGTTACTAGTTTTTCATCGCTTTGGATTAGTACGAATATAAAGAATATCACATTTCTGTAAAGGATTCTTTAGTGACAAAGACGCTAGTGTTGCACAAAAACACCTGATGTTGTAAGCTGCACTACTCCATGTGCAGAGAAACACTGGATATATCCATAATGAATAAATTGTAAGGAATTGGACTTTATAGTTGCTGTTCCCTGCGGTAGATGACGGGGCACAAGACTGTTCCGTGAAAAGTTCAGTTGGCGGTCGGTCGTTAGCGTAGCTGGTTGTGTTGTTATCCTCGGAGAGAAGTGGCTGTGTGCTAGAGAATGAAGTGCCTGATATGATTTTTGTGTGGCCATTACTCGGAATAATAAGAATCGTAATGTATAATTGCCTTATCTTTTATGGTAAATGCATTTGTGTGTTTGTCTATTTATGTCGTGCTAGTCCTGTGTGTCATTAATAAACTAAATTAACAACGAAATATTACCTAATTTCTCGGCTGCATTTTTATATGACACTACAGAATATATTTAATAAGTTTAATCCCTTAAAATACATGTTTTCTGGCAGAAGCATTGAAAACTGATGCAATTTTCTAAAATCTCAAGAATCAGACATCGTAACATTATCCACGGACTTCAAAACCCATGAAAAGCAATCCGTAAGTCAGAGCAGTACCTAACACTGGGAGAATGTTGCTTCTCCTGAAGAAAATCAGGTTGCATCCGGATACGACGAAGATCTTCTCTTCCAACAATAGTTTTTCAATTGTTAGGTTTTTGGAGACCGTCCCAGAGCTCGACCTCATTTCGTATTTCGAGCGAATTATTTTAGAGAAGTTCTCCATCTCCATTTGAATTTTTTCAGGAATCCAAAACATCATGATCAAAGATATGAAAACGTTTGACGAGATGATGATTGCGTCAGCCTGGTATGTTAGGGCATTCTTCCTGAAAGAAAACATAGCTATCTGTGCTAAGAAAGAAAAACAGTATGAAAAATTTCCTGCACATGCTATAAAAGACACAAGAGAGAAATTAGTTTGCAATTCGTCAAGCATTTTTTGGATTTCTCTTTGGCACTTGAGACACCTTATCTGAATTATGGTCGTGAAATCCTTAGGCGCACATCTTTCTAATTCTTGAGACAGACTTTTAATAGACAAGCTCATGCGATGACAAATTGCACAAAACATTAAGACTACCAAGTTAGAATAAGTTGGATATAGAAAGTAATACATGAAGGATTTCCAAAAGAGTATGAAGTACTTTAATAAATTATTTTCCACCGGAATTCCATAGAGAAAAAAGTGAAATCCTTTTTCATCTCCCCCGATCGCACAGGCCAGAAGCAACGCCAAACAATAAATAAACGGAAAAGCTAATATGGATCCTGCTAAAACGTTTATTTTCTTATCAGAAACGGAATTTTTCACTGCCTCAGCTTTTTTCATTGCATCTGTTAATTTGGGCTTTTTACGATGAATTGTAAACATCAAACATATGCTGGATGTTATACTAAGAAGTTTTTCAAATGTCCATTTCACCTCGTATCTTTCAACTGCCAGCACGTACATAAATAAAACATCCACATAAGTTATGAGCATTATAGAGAAGAAAATTACTCTCAGCAAACTGTTTTTTAAACAGAGATCTTTATACTCCCCGACAAAAAATAAGCTTAGAATTTTAAATGCCCACATAATTCCTGAAGTCAAAGCTTTACTGTACATAAGCGTATCGACAACAGTTCGTGGCTTAAAAAATGGCGAAAAGAGACCAAAACCTGCAGAACTATTTTATTTTAAGTGATTTTTACATCAGAGCAATGCAAAAAAGTGGAATGAAAAATTAGTAGATATCTCAGAAAACTGGATATTGATTAATCAACAGAGCTTTTATTGTACGAGGTCTTCAGTATATGTATCGTATTAAGAAATCAAATATTGAACACAGAGAACAAAGCAGGTTTTTTCACCTGCATCAATAACGAAAGTCCCCGAATGCAAAATATTATTTTGCAGTAGTGAAAAACGAAAGAAAGCAATTTCCTTAAAAACACGCGCTTCTTTTTCTTTTCCCCGTGACGCTTTCTTAAATTCTATAAGAAAAATCGACAGAAAATCGATATTGAGTAATAATTCAGTCGCAACAAATAAAAGTAGAAAACATTTTCAATATTATAATAAAAATTAGATATTTGAGGTAAAACTGAAGAAAAGTTTGTTTCCATCTTATGACGCATCGAAGTGTTTTTTTCATTTTTATTGTTTCAAAATGAAGAAATTAATGAATTAAATAAAAATAAATAAAAGAAAGCAATGCACATAATTATTTCTGCAAATTAATGCATAAGTATGTAACAGAAGCTCAACTCATTCAAGTGGATCAGGAATTGTTAAACTTCGTGCACTTAAATGCCTCAATAAATGTAGCAGTTGGGCAAAAGGACACACGAGCATAATCTCAAGGGTAATTGTTATGTTACTCTTGAAACATTACAGACAAGTTGGAGAAAATGGGGTAAAACAGGGTACCTAAGATTTGAAGGTCTGTTGCAGCTAAACTATTCGACCCAGAGTTTGCCAAATTTTATTACAATATTCCTTGTTTATCGTAGTACAAGATATATTTCAAGAAAATTCATAGTTTTGCTACTTTTTTACTAATGATATTTTTATGAAAAAAAGTCATACCACCCGATTTTACTCCACAAGTGGGGTAAAACCTGGCACACATGTTGACTCTATGGGAAATTGGAAAAACTCGATTTTCAGAAGAAAAGTAGCAGACATTTTTATTTTGTACGACAATTTATGAATATCAGTTACAAAATTCACATGTAAAGCAGTGCCTTCTTCCTCTGCGCCCCTGCAACTTTCGTGGGCCCAGCTAAGACAGTTTCTACATTGGATTAACCATTCTCATTTATTTAAATTAGAAGATACATCATTGAAATATAAACAATCAACATCTGATTTATTTTTGTCGTCTTCATTTTAGGAATCATCATTACTCACTATACCGGTCTTATGACACGGGGAGTTCCCGTTTTACCCCGAGTGCAGAGGTTATGAAGAACGAAATAGAACCACGCAAATATTGGACTGAATCCATATTGTTTAATAGGGTATAAATCCTTAGTAAACGTATAATAAGCAGTACTAAATATGGATTTTATAATTGTAATGATTATTAAATAAGGATGGTTTAAGATCAAACGAATATTAGAAAGTTGATGTCTTAAAACAAACACACCTTCACAGACGCAGTGAATTCAACAGAAGCATCACGCCACTATGACTTTTCCTTTTTTTGTCTAGTAGAGTTTAATTCAGTATCTCTCTGCTAGAAATGAGAGCATATAGCGCTAGAATCAAGGGTACCCGGTTTTACGCCACTCTCCCTATATTATTTCATTGAAAATTGTAAATAACTGGTAAGACTGCATAAAAAATTCGAAAAAGGCAGCAGGCTCCCCAACCCTGTAATAGATGATGACTAATGCAGCGAATGCCAGTTATATATAATACAATTAGCCTTCTTCTGACAACTTTGACTGTAAATCTGAAGCTATTTAAAACTCGGGGGATACCCGTGGGACCACTCAGGGGTAGGCGAAAGTGATCGTAGTAATAGATTAAATATATAAAAATAAATCAGAGTTTTGTTTGCCCAAATTTGTGTGAATAGTGAAAACTGTGAAAGTCCGATAGCTTATTCATAAAATAAGAAAAAGGGAGGAGAAGATTATACCCTTGATATTCACCATCCCTGTCCACCATCAATCATATTGCACGATTATGCATGAACCATCCATTTCTTCACAGAAGCTGCTGCATCTCTAGGTACCACTGGTACTGGCTGCTTCACTAGATACTACAGCTCGTCCATAAGAGCTGCAGTCCCCCCCCCTGAAATTATTTTAATAGATTGTATTTTCGTTTTAATTCTATTTGGCTTAATTTTCTACTTTGAGGATTCAGCGATCAACGAAAATGGCAAAAATGTCATAAAATGTAAAAAGAAGAGGAAAAATCAATCGAAGATTAAGAGAGAGACAGACCAGAGCTGCATCAGGTTTTGCCCCCCCCCCTTACGGATCCGATATTAACGCAAAGAGCAATGCGAGGCGGGAGAAAAGCAACCTTTTCCCGCTTTAAATTGCCTTCATTGGAGCTGCATTTTTTCCAGCTCTCATTTGATGCGACTTCCTCATTTGGCTCTTTTTCGCTTTTTCTCAATAGTTCAGTCGTTTTTTCTGGAGGAGTTGTACTTTTTTGCTTCTTTATGTTTTTTCCGGTGCTGATAACGATTCTGTGGTTTGTCACCAATACTTTTTGTTGGAAATTTAGTTATAGCCAAAAAACATAGTTTTTTCCTCCAGTTTTATTGCTTATAACTCAAAAACTATCAATTTTTAGTATATCATAACTATATATCAAAATAATCGGCACAAAATTCCCTACAACTGTTGTCTATAAAACGTTTGTAGAACTGCTTGATTCTGAACCGATGAGCCGCCACTGATTGTATATTTAGAGAAAATTATAAACAAAATTATCTTCTTGGATTGTGCCTGACTGTTCTTTATGTCCTTTTCCTTCCGTTATTTCCTCTTAGTATTACCCAGAAAAATACAGAATCCTCCCAGGTTATCTTTCTTCGAACTTTTCAATTTAAACGCGATCAAAAGTTGGTATGAATGATCGATAATACGATGTGCAATTATTAACTTTAATCATAAGTTAATAAAAAATTATTGCAGTACTTTTCCAATTGCTTTGTCGTTGAAGTGATACTATTATAAATAATTATTTAAATAAAATAAAAATTTTAATATACCACGTTTTTAAAACGGACTAAAAAGTACAAAATAATTTCTTCTAGCCCAATAAAGATTTAAAACGAAAAACGTGCTGCGCATGCAATAGATAATTGATGCATAAATAGTTTATTTCAGTCACTAACAATTTTATTGCAATGGAAATAACATGAACTGTTGTGTGAGTTTTCTCAACGACATCTACTCCCTACACTCCATAGTATTAAATATTGCATGCGCCCCACGTTTTCCGTTTTAAATCTGTATGGGGCTAGAAGAAATATTTCATACTTTTTAGTCCGTTTTAAAAAAGTGGTATATTATAATTTTTAATTTATTTAAAAAAAATAATTTCTGCTTTTTAGTGTTGTGTGTGAGAAATTTTGCAATCAATTTTAAACATCTTGATGAGATTATGACGAAGACATGTGGTAAATTTCAGGTTTCTTTCAGTTTCTCTTCATCTGATCATAAATAGAAAATTGGTATTTTCCTGAAAAATTAAGTTACGTGACGTAAAAACCTTCGAGATATAATGAAAAACGTACTGCGCATGCGCAAAGACATGGCTAAAATATGGGGGTGCTTCGATGATCCCATGCGCCATCCATACACCCAAGAACCAAGTCTGTAATGTTTATAGTTTTCGATATATAATGAGAAACGTGCTGCGCATGCGCAAAGATATGGCTAAATTATGGGGTTGCTTCGAAGATCCCATGCGCCATCCATATACCTAAGAACCAAATCTGTGATGTTAATAGTTTTCGAGATAGAATGAAGAACGTACTGCGCATGCGTCATGCAAAATCTGAAATGACAGACAGACAGACAAGAAAGAGAATTAATATTGCCTTGTCATCTACTTTTAAGCTATGTTTAAAGTTTCAAGTCTCCAGCTCGTCGAAGTTAGTTTAAAATTCATGGCAACATTTGTACCGAACAGACAGACAGAAAAGAAAGCGAGTTAATTAAAACGTGGTAAAATGGAATAAGAGATAAAATCAAAAAATAAACCCTTCAAATGTTAATATAATCATTCGAATCATTTGACTCGTAAGCTAATCCAAGCCCTTCCCTATTAGCACAAGATTCCCATTAATACTCATACGACATCTTGAAATGTCAGGCGACATTCAGAATATCATAAAAGTTATTTATAAAACTTTTTTTTACGTGGAGAGATGGTTGTGTATGTGGGGGCGGGGCGCAAGCAAGAGGTAGGGAATCCTCAAAAATGAAAAGACTAATTAGAGGTACGGGAGTAAGCCAGCGGTTGTGGTCTCCATTAAACTTTCTCGTATATTCCTAATACATGTGGAGAAAAATTAAGCTAAAAAGCTGTAAAACAAACAAGCGTCCCTAACGCAGTGGAGGAAAAAAGCCTGGGAATCAGAAGCTTTGAGGCGAAAGGCGTGGGTAGAAGCGGAAAGGATTGGCGCAAGTGGATCGCGTATTTACACAACAACGGACTCGCGTCATTGTGTGATGAGAAATGTCAAGTAGGCGATTTAAACACATTTTTTTAACGGATTGAAATCAAAACTGGACACAGACCTACAATTAAGGTTAGAAGGCCAAATACCAAATTTCATATAACTAATTCATCATCTTAAAGAGTTATAATGTTTAGAAGTATGCGATTATACAAACCGACAGACAGTCAACCCTTTGATAGATTTTGCCCCAAATTTTATGCGGACCATCATTCCTGTTGATAAAACTGTGTGCCAAATTTTATCCATCTAGCTATTCAAGTTTTTGAGTTATAGTGCTCACATGATCGCGGGACAAACAGACTATCCGTAGACGGATTTTGTCCAAAATTTGACAGAAACCTACAGATTATGTGTGAAGATCGCATAGCAAATTTCATCCCCGTAGCTCTAATAGTTTTCGAGACAGACACACACATATAGACATAATTCCCAAGTTTGAGTTTTCTGACTTAGGGAGGTCTAAAACGTGGAGATTTGTCAAAATCTCGAGTTTGAATTTTTTGACGATTACAATAGTTTCTCTTTGTATACTTCGTACACGAGAAAGTTCAAAAACGGCTGCGAACCACTATTTTCGTGCGAACTATAATCACATTGGATGAAATGGCGCTTTGAACCGACACTGCCAAGCCCTTATTTCTGCGACGAGAAGCATATTACATTTTGATTGGGATGAACAATTTTCATCTCTTTGTTATTCAAGCTCCGTTGTTTTGATTTCTGGTCATTTTCGAATAAAATCTCAACACAGAAGATCTGTTCAATAATTTTGACTTTCCGTGTCTATTAAGCTTTAAGAACTTACTTTAACGCTTATTGAAAATGATGTGCGGTACTTCAAAATTGTTTAATAAACTCTTTTTGGAACATACCAGAACAGGCTTAAAATGAAGTAAACCTCAAACATTTTCAAACTCCCTCTTCCCATGGACCTACTGAAATTGGTGTTATAAAAAAATAGTGTCTTAGCAAGAAAAGGTGTTTTGTATCTTGCAGTATGCGAAAACGAAATCTGTAATTGTAGCACAACCTGTTTTTCGTAGACGTTTTGGGAAAGATAGTCCTAGTTACGGAAGTATTCATTATTGATATCATCCATTTGCAGAAACAGGTGATCTTTGCAAAGGATGTCACTTGTTAGTAAGAAGAATGGAAATACCATGCTGTATGCTTGGCCTCCAAAATGAAGTAAACCTCAAACATTTTCGAACTCCCCGTCCCATGACGCTACTGAAGTTGTGGCCGCTATAACATAAAATTGCATCTTTGCAAGAAAAGGCGTTTTGCGTCTTGCAGTATGCGAAAACTAAATCTTTAATTGTAGCACAACGTGCTTTTCATAGACGTTTTGGAAAAGATAGTCCTAATGACAAAAGATTTCGTAAGTGGTATCATCAATTTGAAGAAACAGGTGATCTTTGCAAAGGACGTCATGCGTCAGTAACAAAAATGGAAATACCATGCTGTATGTTTAGCCCCCAAAGCCGCTGGACAGAACGCCGCCCCATGCCCCTTTGCCTGATGCCATTATGGCAGTGGAACCGATTGGATGGACATGGGACAGGCATCTGGACAACACACCATGTCATTAATTTCTAGTGAGGATTTGTAAGATACAATAACTATGTGACCAATACCACTTAACTTGGACGTCCTAAAATCAAGTATTCATTATATTCTGAACTTAGTAATACCAGACATGATAAAACGAGTTTCACAAGAACTAGTTGTCTTCTGGTCCGCGTGACTGAAGGAATTCGTTTGGAATATATATATATATATATATATATATATCATGAAAGTCAAAAAATGTTGAAATAAAATGGAGAGACTGTAGTAAATCGGTAAAAGCATATAGATGCTCATCAGGATAAGTAAAATCTACACGAACCGTTAAAAAAATTAGTGAAATCATAATGTTTTCTGCGAACAGTGTTGGCATATAGCTCAAAAACACGGTCCTTTACCCCGAACATTATGATAAACCAAGAATTTGAATGAAATACATATAAAAGAAATGAAATTACGAACGTAAAACTGAGAGATGCTACCAACGGGAGACGTGACAAAGGGAATAACTGAGTGCGTCATGTAGGGACCGGATGTTTACGAAAATATCAAGTTACTTCTGAGGTTGGGGGAGTTTCGTTGAAGATTAGGAAATCGATGGAAAAAAAGGCTCTCTTGACATTTCCTCTTTGATGATTTGATCCCTATGACTTGACTTTGGCTCTTTTTTCTTGACATTTTGTTTTATGAATGTTTATTTTGTATATGTTGCTTTTACATTTCTGCTATGTTTGTTTCGTATTTGTTATATATATATATATATATATTAAAAAGTATGTTTATTGTAGCATTTTAAAATACCATACATCATTTTGTATATCCCTGCATAACTTTGTATGAAAACTTAAAAGATGTTTTTATTGTTTATAAAATACAGAAGTTTAACTTATAAATTATCTTTTGTATCTCTATGGATGAGTGTTTCTAGAAATAATCATCTAACAATAATGACATTCCTACATAAATGAAATCATATTAATAGTATGTAACGCACGATAAGAATTTAAATTTATTAATGTAACCAAACATTAGCTTTTATTTCCTTCAATAATTTTTCTAGAGGAAATGAATCAAGGAACAAACATAATGTAAACACCTAAAAAAGTACACTCTTTACAAGCAAGCTCAATTTCTTCTGTAGACCTGATTTCTTTGTGTGTATTCTGATCGGAAAATTTTAAAATTTAGATTAGATTTTCCTTTGTTAGGTTTCCAGTCATTTAATGCAAATAAAGGCTTAATAACACTGAAAAGAAATCTTTCTTTTATCGTATTTTACCTAGGATTTTTTGGGGGAATTTCAAAAGCTCTTGTATTAACAGAAAATATCAATAAAGCATTATTATATTGTTTTTGGACATCATCATAGTGGTCAGAATATACATTGAGCCTTGAATAAGCAAGCTTCAGAGATGTGACAAAACAGTGAAAGATAGCTGATTTATGACTCATTTTCTTTTTTGTAATTATTAAAATCCAAATGAGTCCCGTCATATCTTGGAACTTGCTTGGGCGAAACATCCAAAATCATCAGAGACAAGTTTGATGTGTAAAAGTAAGATACTGTTTCTATAAGACCAGAGATGTTTGTAAAATGAGGGCAACTACCTTCTCATTAAATTCCTTTGTTGGTTAGGATTGTTAAATCCACAAAATGAAGGAAAATCAAACCTTATAAAAAGTTGGTTCAAACAGTTATGCTTCAATTTTTGTTGTTGATTACATCTATTGGGAATGTAATCATGAAACTGATTATTTTTAAAGATCCCACATGAAGCTTCTAATATTAAATATCATTTTCCTGTCACCCAATGTAATGATGTTTTGTGATGTCTAGAATAAATCCAGAACACACGGATTTTCTGAAGATGCTTCAGTCAATTTGTCCCGAAACATGGATTAGCTTAAAAAAGCTGAATACTGCACTCTGGTGTGTTCTTGTTCTACCTCTTGTCCTCCTCCCTAAACCTGGATTAGATTAAAAAAGCTGAATACTACACTCTGGTGTGTCCTTGTTCTACCTCTTGTCCTCCTCCCGAAACCTGGATGATCTTCAAACAGATGAATATTACACTCTTGTGTGTTCTTGCTCCACCTCTTGTATATGCAATTTCAATGCTCATCACTCACGCATTAAAGAGAGAAAAGTATTTATTTAGGCATTTCAGTTACGGATTCGGAACTGAAAATCAAATCTTTAAGTATTAGATTGTCTTCTACAAATTATTTAAACAGCAGTTCTTTCTTCAACTTCAACAGCAAACATTTTATTTGCTGCATCCTACGCTAGCGAATTTGATGTTATTGACAGACAATTTAGCAGTAGTCTACAGTATATCCTGGTGCCTTTCCTATAGAGTTTTATAAACAGTGTCTTCAGAATTGGAAAGGTGTTCACAAAAGGCAGTCGCCTCAAATGGAAATGTTGGAAAAATGGCAGCGGATCTTCGATATGTTGGAGATGATAGAAACAACTCTATTGACTGCATCCCGCGGGCGTAACAAATTTTGTGCAATTTCTAACAAATCTCTTACTGATATATTTATTAGAAATTACGACAATAACCATAGTTTAAGTCTCATTCATTTCTGGAAGACTGTACTATTGACAGTATCCATATTCCTGAATCCTGAGCAAATTCCGATCAAATTGGGAAAGTTTTTCTGTCTCCTAAGAAGCCGTATCGAAGTACGAACTGTCTTAGAAATGAATTAATTAAATATTTCGAACATATCAATCGTAGATGGTCAAATGTTGATATTTTCTCGCTATAAATTAATTTACTAGAAAAAGAACACATTGCTGGGAATTTTCCTCACTTACGAACTTCTCTTCCATGTTATTGATTTAAGCCCGATTTTATCCATTTTTAAGCCATTTTTGTAATAAATGATGACTTCGCTATACCTTCGCCTATGCTTGTAATGAATATCTATAACAAGCCTCAAGATAAAGAGAAAACTCGTTTTCCCACTTTTCTGCTTCGGCACATGAAAAAAAAATAGAAAGCTAATTCATCCACACTATATTTGAGTAACTTGTGGCGATCTCAATTGACCATTAGCCACTTAAAAATATATATACAGGAAAACTATGCCAGATACAAGAGTAAATCTATTATAATGATTTATACAAATTTTTCTTACCTAGATTTACAAAAAAAATCATATTTAAACTTGTTTTATGAAAAAGTTAGAATTCTAATTTGTAGGCAAAACTGTTTGACAGTTTACGGTCAAATTGCAAAGGTCTATAAGGAACAAATGTACTTCATTTGCCTAAGAGTCGAGTATATACATACAGGGTTCCCACTTATAACCGTTACATACCCCTTAACTTCTAAAACTTGACAGCTTAGGCCGTAAAGTTGGTGTCTAGGTATATTAAAAATCGCTATGCGCTATTCGATGACACAACTTACAACGCCATCTGTCGGCAAATTTTGGAATTAGCGGGCATATCTCGTAAACGGTGAAAGATACAATTAAAAGGTCAATTAGAAAGTAGTACAGTAATCTCGATTTAGTACGAAAAGATACCTTGCACACATTAATACTCAAAACAGGATGCAAAAAATGAACATTTGTTTGGTCACGATTTCGAAAATTGTCATGTCATAAAGAGTGGAAGAAAGAAACTGAGAAACGTCCTTGTTTTCTGGATCATTTATTTATATTGCTCAAAATACTCTCCGTTAGCCACTATACACATTTGCACTCTGGACTGGATTTCTCGCATCGCTCGCGTTTCACGACGCCATAGTGTTGAAAATCACAATCAAGCAAATATTCATATTTTACATTCTGTTTCGAGTATTAATGTCGACAAGGTATCTTTTTGTACTGAATAAAGAGTGCTCTACAACTTTCTAATTGGCTTTTTTCTCGTATCTTCCACCATTTACGAGATAGAACTTCTAATTCCAAAATTTGCCGATAGATGGCGTTGTAAGTTGTTTCATCGAATAGCACATATCCTTTTTACTATACCTTGACACCAAATTTATGGCCTAAGCTGTCACTGTTTAGAAGTTAAGGGAAGTGTAATGCATATAAGTGGGAACACTGTATATCCTACATTGCTAGCCCCTATAGGTTTGGCATCAACCGACAATAAATGCATTTCATGTTAAATAATACTGTATTGAATTTCCGTTAAGAACTTTTATCATTTAAATTTCAAACCTTGAATTTGTTTTTTGTTTCTTTTAGCGATAAAATATCTGCTTTCATGTAGTGTTGCATTGTAAATTTTATTTTTTAAATTTTAATTTTGAGATATCAACTCCTTCTAAAATTATCATTCAGCCTTTTGGAAATTCAACGCAATGTCTTTAATTTCTAATGTTAATTGCTATAAGCAAAGCATCAAAATCGCATGCTTCTAACTTGCATGTTGTTGTTTGTTTCTTAATAAATATCTTTTAATATTCTAAAGCTGCCTATAGCTAAATAACGCTACATCACAACTCTTAAATAAAACAGGTAATTGCAGATAGCTCTACTTGCGATAATTTTTAAAGCGACATTATGATTCATAAGCATAAAAATTTTTTTATAGTTTTTATAACAGGTTTACATTCAGAAACGTTTATTGGACTTATCAGTGGCTTCTCTTCAACTCGGAAACCAACTGAACTGCAAAAGAAATTTCGTGAACTTTTCCAGAACATGGATGTCCGTAATAAAGACGAGTTATGGAATGAATTTTGATTTTTGTGAATTATTATTTGTATTTAATCCTTTATCAAATCTATTTAAAAGGCCTCCGAAATATTTTATTGTCCTCTGACAATCCTTTTACAATAAAATTTCTTGAAGCTCTGCTTCTATGCTGCTCCAAATACACACCGAGATTTAAAATTTATGAGTCTCCTACGCTTTGAAAGGGCCATTTGTAGGTATACTAATTTGTCTCAGAATATACTGTATATTACTGCCTACTACTACATGCATATTATGTTTTAAAAATCAAGTAGAAATGGCATCCATATATTCAAGTGGTATTTACATCTTGTTATTGAGTCACATGATTTCCAACCTTCTACTTGATTGTTTTATAGAAGCTTTCTTAACTCTCGATATTTGTTAGACAGAATTAAACGAGAGACTTGAAAGCAGAATTATAATTTATACAAGGTGTTTATTGTCACATTATGTCTTTATATTGAGGCAAGTGTTGTGGGTTCTTTTTAATCAACTCAAGAAATTAACCACTGAAGCTTAAATTATTTTTGTGAGGATTTCGTTACGAGATGTTTACAGTTTAAGGCTACATTACTGAATCGCGTGCATACAGTTACAGATATATAAAACAACGACTGTTATTAAACCAGTTATTATTACAGTTATTAAAGTTGCTATGTAACATATATGATTGCGTATAAAGTTGAGAAGATTCAACTATTTCGAGTTAAGATTTAAATTATAAAATAATTAATTGAAATGAAACTTTCGTGTAGTCTCTTTCCTTAAACTCTCAGTTACCAAGTTACAAAGTGGTGCTTTACAATAAAGTAAACTAGAATGAACACATTGCATGAACATTCATCAATTGAAAAGAGCGCAACTATTCTAGAGTTAAAGCCATTCTCAGGCTGTTTGAAAGACTGACAATTTGCTTACGGAATAATTTATTAAGTTTTTCTTGAACTCACATTTCTTATAATCATTTATATTTTATACATTGAAGAAAATAGAAAAATAAGCATTTAGATGTGCATATATTTATTTTTAAAAGTTTTACCACTATTTTAGTACAATCCTTTTCTATATAACCTTTTTCCCTGATAAAAAAACGTTGAAATTGATTTATGAATTGATGTTTTTAATTAAAAGCTTGGAATTTTCTGTCCGGGCTGGTGAACAAAAATTTGAGCTGAAGCTGTTCTTATTTGAAGGTTACTATGTGGTTCCATTTTCTTCTGATTTTGAAGTTTCAGCGCAATTTAGTTCAATAGATGGAGTTCTATGACATCAATTTCGAAACGGGTAGAAAGATAAAATTGAATCAGAATTGAAGAGCTGAGTGGATGAACATGTTAAGTGACAATTAAGCGAATTTGAGAAAATGAGCTTCAAAGTTTTAGAGGTTACATTTTTTTCACTTAATTTTTTCTGTTCCGGCACTTCAGCGACGAAAAAGCACTCAAAATGTTTTGAGTTTATTGACATGGCTGTAAAACTTTTAATAATAGAGAAATTTAATAATAATTTGCACTTAACATGGTCTTTCCTTCACGCTTCAGAAACCGTTTTCGTTTAGTCGTGGAAGAACATGTAACGTGCATGTTCCCTGCAGTATCAACGTGATAGTGGTAGATTAAATACAAAAGCATAATAATGAATTGGGAAAATTGTATGATTATAAATTTCTCTATATATTTTTATTAAAAGCTGAACAATGTTGAAATAGCAGACACACACAAAAAAGATCACAACATAATATGTTTAGTTTAATTTAATTAACGTCCCATTCAGAAGCAACACGAGAGCTATTTTACAATATAGTACGTTTGGAAAACAATAAAAATAAAACTCATTTATTTTATTGTTTTATTTCTTTATAACTATTAAAATTGTTAGTTTTGATTTTTCTTCTTAAATTGACGGTTGATAAAAAATTAATATTCTTTTCGAAGAAAAGGAAGATTTTTTCACAACTTTTAGTCTTTTCTTCGGTTTACTCCACTCCAGTAACAATTGTTTATAATAGGCAAAGTAATAAACAGCAAAAGTGCATATATACAAAAATGCACATTTTTCAACAGAACTTAAACAAGAAAAACTAAGAAAATTTGGTGTTGGAACAGCATTAAGAGATCGCAAAATAATGTATTAGTTTAACAATAAAAATAAACATCAAATCCATTGAAGAGTGATAACGCTTCGCTTTCTCTTTTTTTAATTAATGATTCATAAAATAAATTATATCTTTTTAATAAAAGGAAGCTGTTATTCTATGTTTTCAATCTTCTCTGCTGTTAACTTCGCTCCGGATCTGTTGCCGTTTCCCACTCAAAAAATTTAAACAATTTTCTCGAGTTGTTTTGCACTTCATATCTGCATCCTCAAGTCAACTTTTTTCAAAATGTGTATAAAGATCATAGCAATTCCTTATATAAGTATTCTTTTTTCCGGAGGTGTTCTCTTTGAGAGGAAATAACATTCGTTTGGGGTTCTTTTAGTCAGTTGAGGTTACTCTGTCACTATGAACCGATGATTCAATATTTGGGTGGCAGGAGGAAACTGAATAGTATTTGCATCAATGGTAGTGCGAGGTCTCAAATTATCAGAACTTTCATCATCAGAAGTATTACTGTAACTAACAAGTCTCTTAAGTATAGTTTTAATACCAGAGATTAGATTCGTATCATCGTTGAAATTATATCCGTTTAATTTATGTATTTGATGTTTCTCTTCAAATTCGGATGAATCGGAAAAACTGGATTCGGAGGGTGAAACAAAATCATCACAATTTTCTTTCCTTCCTGAAGCATCAAAATCTGAAAGGAAGAATAAAATTTAACTTATTGAGAACTTATATATTTCCCTCTCTCAAAAACGTAGTTGCGCCATTTTTTATCGCATTTTTTCATAATAATATTCTTCCACCATCACCGTTATAATATATCAATTGTCCGAAGATCATCGCTTCACTCCTACGGCTATCACAAATTTTATATTCAAATTTTACAGATTCATACAGCTTGACTTGTTTCTTGTTTGTGAAAATGGAATTATGAATTTCATTTTTCGTCCACTTACGAATGCGTTTAGAAATTTTGTACAACTGTGTATTCTTGATGTAAGGCTCCAATTTAACTTTAAAATTTATTTTGATAATAAAAGAGTGAGTGGCAACACAGCAACAAGATTATGACATCAGAGTTGTAAGCATCATTATTTGTTTATCCCTATGTATAGCTATTCGCATTGTAGCTAAATAAATCTTATGTATTTTTATAATCTTTGTCAATCTTTTAATTCCAAATTTATAAAGTAAAGTTTAAGTCATTCACCAGTAACTGTACACTATTTTAATATTTTCAGAACTCGGTTATCAATTGATTACTTAGCATGATTACATTTTCTTTCCATAATTTGAGAAAATTGAGTGCAATATTTCACAATATTCATAATAATAAATTTTAAATAAAAGGCTAGAAAGTAATTAATATAAGTAAATCTACTTTTTAGCGCAATAATGAGAGTAAAGTTTTTAAAAATGATTTTTAAAAAATTATTTAATATTATTATCTCTTAACTTGATTTATTTTCATAAAAATATTTCGCACTACTTTTTCGTTCCGGGCTCAGTAGTTTTCTGCATTGTGGTGTTTAGTGGTTTCAGGAAATCTTTCTTCAAAGTGTTCTTATCATTGCCTTTGGAACATGGAAATGACTGTTATATTGGTATTTAAGGTTTTAATAAAACAAAATTTCTTTCTTTTTAATTTTGTTATTAGCATGCATGAAATACTTTAAGTTAGATAAAAATTTGTAGAAGCAAAAATCAGAAACAAAAATAGTTACACAAACTAATTTAAGGTACTCGACTAGGTTCGGAGAATTATTTTTTAAAAGGCATGCACAAAAAAGATTTACAGTCCTATATAACAAATATAGGCTTAAATTGTCACAATTACATATTAAAATTCATATATCATTAGTAGTATTTGAGAATAATAATTTTTTTCAAGAATTTCGATAATAATTTCAAGGTAGAGAAAAACAACATAATTGAAAACTACATAATAGAAAAATATGGGACATATTTAATTTTAATTTCGCATGCGTACTTCTCAAAATATCTCAAATGTAATAGATCGCAAGAAAAAACTATTCCTATAAATAAATAATTTATGAACATTCAAAGTTGGCGTCATTGATTTTTTCTGAAAGTGACTGTAAAACGTGACTAAATATTCTAACATATAATCTGAGGTCTATTTCACCCTCAAAGGTTTTTGTCACATGTGTACCAAATTTCAATGAATTTTAATGAATTGTTTTGGAGATATCACGTTTTTTGCGAACCAATTTTAATGAAATTTTCCTTTTTCAGAAAGCGCATTTAAAAAAATATGAAAACTCATTTGTTCAACTAATTATTAATGAATAAAATATTAAAGGAATAAAAATAAAAACAAATACTCTTTTAGAGTCTTAAAAGTTGTGGCTTTATTTTTAGATCATAAAATATTTTGATCGCTTTTTCAACCTAGTCGGATACCTTAAGTGATTAGTGAAAACTCTTTAAAGCAAAAATATATAGTTGGTCTCCTAGTTTGACTTAATAAGAATCAATTACATCAGCAATGCTGAAATAAACATTATTGAAAAAAATTGACGAGTTTCAGAAAGTTCTTATACTTACCTTTAATTTCTCTCTTCTTTGTAACGCATTGCAGTTTAGCGTGCTGTGCCACTCCCAATAAAGACAAAATTTAAAAAAAATGTAAGGAATTACTTTCTTTTAAAAATAAACGATTTCTATTTTGTCTTGTCAATATTTTTATCTGCATTAATATTATTTCCCGCGCTGAAAACGATTCAGCTCTAATGGAAGCAGATGTTATTTTACTCAAGTTTAACAGGTTTCTCATGGAAGAACATGTTAAGTGCTTCTTCCACCACGAAACAGCAAGAAATCGTGCACTGAAAACATCGCTATTTTCTTACTTTACAGATTTGAGTTAATGAAGTTCCTATATTTGAATTCGACTTCAGCATGCTCCTTTGCCCAACAGTCTCAATTTTTTCAAATATGCTACTTAACATGTTCATCCACTCAGCTCTTCAATTATCCAATTATATATTGGAAAAGTGGAGAAACGATGTAAAAATTAGAATATAGTTCAGTTATGCTAACGTTCGGTTTTAGAGCGACATGAGGGCTATTTTGGGACGGACCTCCTAATTTTGAACCGCGGACAGTTGACGAGAACCACACTTGAGCTGACACTTCCACTCTAATCTTTCGCACCACAACAGTGGGGACATAATTAGAAAAAAAATTTAGAACTCAATAATTATAATAGAAACGATTTTTTTAAAATTCTTAGTCGGTGTAAAAATAATTTTTGGGGTATAATAATTTCATAAGTTCACAAGGACAAGAGACAAATTCACACTTAATTTTTAATCCATTGATTTTTTTAAAAAAATGGTCCCGAAGTACATGCCCCCCCCCATCTAAAGAATGTTTGTGCCAAATTTAGTAGCTCTAGAACAATGCATTTTTGCACTGAATAGTGCAAACACTCGTGTACAGAAAGATTGAATATCTAAAAGGACAAAATAAGCAATAATACAAGCAATTTAATTGTTGCGCGCAAGTGCTGCATCATCCAGTTAAAATTGTGAAGTACAAAGATAAAAGTACGAATTAAGGGAAGTTTTAATTGTGAAAGAGTTAAAGATATTAAAATAATAACAAACAACTATGAGGAATAAGAATCTGGTGGATGACGTCATCAGATGCCATTCATCCATGCAGATTCAATACCAGAATAGGTTTTCAGTAGAGGAAAAAGACTTTAAGGTCTAAATTTAATAAGAATTTTCCTGTAATTCCTTGAGAGATTTTAAGCCCTTCTTTTCAGACTTTGTTTAAAAGACTGTTTTGAATTTATTTTTTGTGGAAAAATGTTTTGCTTTCCAATTTATTCCGGAGAGGGTTCAGGCCTTAGAGGAATCGAAGAACGATTTTCAAGCAGCTATAGAGAGGGAAAGACGATCGCTCCCCATTCCTTCGTTCAGAGTTAGCGTCCTTTTAAATATAAGTGAATGGCGTGCCTGTATTTTTCGATTAAAATAGGTGAAAAAAAAACCGGGCTTAGGACAAATCTGGTTATCCTTCAAGTGAATAGCCGGCTTTAGGTTCAATTAACCTTAATAGATAGAAAGCGCGGAAGTTCAAAATTCAGGATCTCCGAATTCCCAAACGAAATCGTCTAAATTACCGCTTGCCGTTATTGTGTTGTTGTGCAATGCATAGGTTAAAACTTTTCGAATGATTGCGGATATTCGAGTGCAGCACAAGCTTAATATGTAGTTGAAAACTTCTTTAAATTATGTTTTAAGTGAGCGATTTGGTATGAAGTATAGAATATTGTTTTGTTTAGCAATCCATATGGCATTTGAAAGCTGTCGTCTTCTGGATTAATCCTTCATTCTTATGTATTCTTTCATAACAATTTTTGTAATCTTATATTTCGAGAAATTATTTCGGAAACTGTTTGATTCATATTCCAAACAATCATTAGCACACTTTATTCAATAATATAGATTATTCATACGATTTTCGGACGGGGTAACAGGACATGTGTAAGTCTACTACTCCAGCTTAACTGTCTATTACAATTTGATGTTTCCAAGTACTTTGTTGGTAGGAAAATTAGAATGTGTCCAGAATGGATGTAAGTATAAGCAGCGACAATTTTTTGTGTGAATGATAATTCTTATTTCATGCCTCAAAATGACCTCAAAATTAAATTTGAACTGAATACATGAAAAATAGAAAAATTAGATGTCCGTGAGACAAAAGAGGAAAATAGAGAATTTAGTATTAAATGACGGAAAATACTGACAGAAATAAATTCATATTATTTTCAATTTTTATAAGATTTCGTTGATTTCTTCTTAGGTTCTTTTATCTATATCTTTTCATCAAATATTTAAGAATTCACTGCTCATTAGCCACGTGTGTGATTGTACAGGAGGGTGCTTAGTTTTTGTTTTCGTTAGAAACACATTTTATACAATAAGAATGAATTACTTTTACTGTGCGTCTGTGATTTTAAATAACTACGTTATTGGAATAAAATTGCTAAACGCTTTCGAATTAGGGTAGACTTGCAGAAAAGTACGCATTATTTCAAATGTGTTTAGATGAAGAGGAGACAATATAAATGAAATAACACATTTTAAATTTCCAGGCCACAAACAACATGATGAAATTTGAGGCATATTTGACGTTTATGAGCTGCAAATAAATGGCAGATCTTCGGTGGATTCGCGTGTCAAGGCAGCAATTCTACGATCTCGAAACTGATTATATAACATAATGAATAAATAAACCTTGTGAAAAATTAAAAGTAATTATGTTGGGAATTGAATTATAATTTAAAGTAATGACATTAGGAATTTGTCAACAGGACAAAAAAAATACTTTCAAAATGAAAACGAAATTCTTTGAGTTAATTTTTATGATTGACTTTTGTTATTTATGGAAGGTTAT
Source organism: Araneus ventricosus (assembly GCA_013235015.1). Lineage (NCBI taxonomy): Eukaryota > Metazoa > Arthropoda > Arachnida > Araneae > Araneidae > Araneus > Araneus ventricosus. Next base: position 45,037 of record BGPR01004529.1, on the reverse strand, counting down.
TAGAGTTCAAAGAATGTTTGATTTCTGGATTTAAGGTATACGAACACGTTGAAAAGTCGATTTTCGGCCAAAATTCCCATTTTTTTAATTTTTGATGATTTGAATAGTTCATTAATTTACCTTTCTAAAACAAATTTAATTTTATAGGTACGTTAATTAGAAGATGAGATATTAATTGTTTTATAAAAAACCGAAAACCGGATGTGGGTGTTTAATTAAGCGGAAGTTGTCATTTAAAGGACAGAATCCTGTCAAAAATTCTTTTAAACTTTATTTTTCAAGTTAATATGATGTTAGTATATTTTTAGGATTTTTTTTAAGTTTAAATACTTAATTTAAGCTCGTGGCAAAACTAAAATTTCATTTTTCTCAAAACTAGATGTTATGCATAATTTTCACACTTCAAACATGATAACTCAAGATATTATCTTCGATTCTTCTGAAATTTTGTGGACACTTTTTTCAAGTGTTTCTCTAGTGAATGCACTAGAATAATGTATATTGTAACAATATCTTTTTAATTATGGTCTTTTATCTGATAAATGACATGAAAAATTTGCTGAAAATCTTACAATGATTTTTTCGATTAGCTCTAAAATTTTTATTTATACAAAGAATGTTAAGATTCTAGTATAAGCACTAGTCCATAGTATGTAGTTTATTTCAGTATTAGTTTTATTTGAATTATTATAAAATTTGACCTCTAGTATGTTTGAAATTCTTGGGAATTTCCTCTAAAAAGCAGCAGAAATTCAAGATTTTTGTATATTTATAATAATTTATACTCAAAAATCATACTCTAATATTAATCTTTATTAAATTCGAATCTAAAAAACATATTTTGGTGTTTCTATTTCACAATTTAAAAAAAAGTGCTCCGAACGTGTTCGGAAACCTTAAGAACAGCAATCCTGGAATTAGTGGTAGTAGTAACCAGTTGCGCATTCCAAACGTATCAGCGTGAACATAAAAATTGCCTACTGGCCAAAGTTTCGTAATACCGAAGGAAATATACTGGGTAATTAGAACCTATGTAACCCTATTGACAAAAATGCACTGAAAAAGTCAGCTGTCATAAAAGCGCCAAATATCGATTACAAGTATTTCAGAACAAATGAAATGAATGAAGTTAGAAAAGAAGAAAATTTAAAATAACCTCTTTTATAACGATTCAAATTATTTTTCTTATATACATTAATAACATTTTTATTTCAGTGCTTTAAATATTAATATTTTAGCATCCCTGTACTATTTATAATTCTAATTAATATACACTACGGCTGTGACCAAATTATGTTTATTGCTTATTTTTGATTATTAAGCTTATATTATATTAGAGAGCGCACATTGCTGTTTTCAGGAAACGATATCATAAGCAAAATGAATTATATCATTTTAGTTAATATATATTACTGTTAACAGATAACAAATTTGAAGGCAAATTGTACATTCTGAAAAAAGCAGGAAAACTCTCTCTGCATCATTTTCGCACTTCTAGTCCTATAAGAAGCAGTCCGTACGTCAAAGCAGTACCTAACACTGAGAGAATATTCCTTTTCCTGAAAAAAATCAGATTGCATCCAGACACGACGAAGATCTTCTCTTCCAACAGCAATTTCTCAACTGTAGATTTTTCGGAGACTATTCCGAAGCTGGCCCTCATTTCATATTTGCAGCGTATGATTTTGTTGAGGTTCTCCATCTCCAGAGGAATCTGTTCAGGAATCCAAAACATCAAGATCAAAGGTATGACAACATTTATCAAGTTGATGGCTGCGTCGGCTAAGTACGTTAATGCGTTTTCCCTGAAAGAATATAACATTATCTGAGCCAACAAAGCGAAACAGTGTGAGAAATGCCCCGCACATGCAATAAAACACACGAAAGAGAAGTTTGCTTCTAAATCGTCAAACATTTTCAAAATTTTTCGTCTGCAGGTGAGATACTTGAGCTGGGTCCCGGTGGTGAATTCCTGAAGGGGGCATCTTTCCACTTCTTGGGACAAATTTCGAATAGACAAGCTCGAGTCATAAAAAATTACGCAAAATGTCAAAATAAATAAATTAGAGTAAGTTGGGAATATCAAATAATATGTGAAAGATTTCCAAAACATTATGAAGCATTTTAATATTTTATTGGACACCGAGATTCCGTAAAAGAAATACACAAATCCACTTTCATCTCCACCGACTTCGGAAGCCAGTAAAGTCGTCAAACTGTAAATTAATGGAGAAGCTAAAATAATGCCTGCCAAGGTGTTTGCTTTCTTCTCAGAAACAGTTTTATACATGAACTGTACTCTTTTCATCGCAAATGTTAACTCGTATCTCTTACGATTCACTGAACACATCAGTACTATGCTGGACGTGTCGCTAATAATTCTTAACAACGTCCATTTTATCCCGTATCCATTTATCTTTACAAACATTACGCGCATTAACAAAATATCGAAATATGTAAGAAGCATCAGGGAGAAGAAAATGAAAGATATTATTCGATGTTTTTTGCATTGCCCGATACCACTCCAGCAGAGAATTTTAAATACCCACATATTTCTAAACAACTTTCGTCGAGGTCTTGTCATGCATAAATGTGGTGACAGTAGATTGAGGATTCTGTATAAATGAATATTAAATTAAAGTAGTAAGTATTAATATAAGCAAATTTTGTTTTCGCAATTTAAATTGTTGTAATGGAAGGCCGCTTCCGAAAAAAGTTACACGTAAAAGAGAGCATAATATTAAAAATTTAGAACTAAGGCTTTTTTGTATTAGTTATCATTATTCAATCAAATAATAAAAGAAAGTCAAAAAAAGTTTTCATCATGAATGCCAACAATGAAAATGCTTCGCTACATTAAAAATGGAAATATGGTAATTTTCATAATTGAAATGAATTCGTAAACTTTTGAAGTGAACAGTACGAATAGAATATATCAGCTTTTTGAGAAAAAGTGACCATTGACAACAAAGTAGCTTACGGATATAATATGAAAAATAATGTTTTATTCATAGCAAAGCACAATAAATCTTATGTGCACGATATGTAACAATGGATACATTATTCCTTTTTCATTTTATTGATTGGAGAAGAAAAGAAAAATATTTGAGTATTTTATGGTCATTTTATTCCTTTTTTCATTCGACTCTCAGGTAAAATTATAAATATTTAATATATTCGAGAATTAGAACAATGCGTTTAAGACTTGATTCAATTTTTTTTTGTATTCCAAAAAATTCCTACCTATTTATCGAACATGGTCCTCTGGTTTCTTATTTTTTGGAAAATCACTTCATTATGAGCCACTTCAGTCTGAATTAAGAAATAATGGAGTTAGAATTTTTTTTCTTTTGCGTACTGTGTACTACTACAAAAGTTAAAGCATAAATGAAATTTCAAGCCTGTTGATGAAAAATTAAAAAAGTTACCCCATGTTCAGCATCCGGAGAATACCGGACATTTCAACTGAAAATCACAAAAATTCCAACAACTTTCACTTTAAAATGGTTGTCGAATAAAATATTGCAGAAGCCTTTTAAATGTGAAAAAAATTATTAAAAACTAGAAATTACTTGAAAAACAAAATTCACCATCGAGCTCCATTATGGGAAGAATGATGATTTTCTCGTTCTTTTTTTTTAGGTAAAACTAAAAAAATATAATCATTCCATGCTCGAAACGTAAAATTCTTGCAACTATTATATTTCTAAGAAAATCGAGAATCAAATTGAAAAAACAGCATGTAGTTTCTTCAATTATTGAATTAATAGGAGCAGTTCAAAGTTGATGTCCGGTATACCAGACATCAGGTCTGAAGGGGTTCAAAAAAAAGTTGTAAGTTTGTTTCAAATTTGTTTAAACAAGTTTGTTTTGACTCAATAAAATATAAAGAATTATAAACAGAATTAATCTTATAAACGAGTGTAGCTTTTAAAAAATGTAAAATTCTTTCGTTTAAAATTCAGTCAGGATAATAATTCATTTTAATGCAAATTAACAATTTTGCACACATATTTAAAGTAAATTTTGCTAAAAATCATCTGAGGCATCTTTATTGTCAACGAATTTCAATTATATTGTAAATTTGTTGACATACATAGTTTGTAGTTTTTCAGGCAATAATTCAGTAGTTTACTTATGAAATAAATTTTCCTGTTTTAAAGGACACTATATGATCAAATGTATCCGGATACTTACACACATTGTGAATTTCTCCTAAAAGACTGGAGAAACTTAGACCATATGATGAATGGACTTGGACTCACATTTTGCTTTAAATATTCAGTCGCAAGGGCATTAAAGGGACCTACAGGAAATTGACAAAGACGAAAAGGATTTCGTCTCACAGAAAACTGATATTGATGCACAATTTTCATCAATGTTAATGCTTAATAAGCATATAGTTTACATAAATTTTATGGACTGTGATGCCCGGCGTTGCTCGGTATTAAAATACTTCCATGTCTAATATTTTTTTATGTAAAATCTACTTTTGTATAGAAAATTATAATACCCGGATTTCTTTTATTGTCTGAAAAGTTTTATAATTAAAATAAAAATATCAATTGAACCAGACGATTTTTAAAAACTACCCATAGCTAATTTTCTCCATAAAAGATTAATATTTATTAGAAAAGTACTTAAAATTTTTTGCATAAATGTTGCAGTAGAAGAAAAATTTTAACGGATGTTTTGGGACAATTAATTACATAGTAAATTTGTCATTAAGAAAAAGAGTTAAAATAAATATGAATAAAAATAATAAAATTAGTTTTTTCCAGAATTCTTCTAATGTGATCTTGCAACAGTTCTTATGTATTCTTGTGCTTCTCAAATAAAAAAAAGTGTTTCAAATTATAAATTCTATACACAATTAAAATTAAATAAAATTATTAAAATGAGGGCAGCGAATTGAACGAAAACGAAACTTATGTCATGAAATCTAATTTTTTAAATTTTTAATATGTGTAAAAATAGTTTTTGGGACATAATACTTATTTTCGAAAAATATCACGGAAAATGACGAAATCTTGCTTATTTTCCAATGATCTGAAATTTTAATAAGATTTGAGGTTTTTAAAAGTTGACGGTGATCTCCCTCTTCTTTTATAAAATATATTTATAAAAATTTCAAAAATAAAGGTAAATTATTTCAAAGTCTAACCGTTGCCTAGCAACGGAGCAGCTATGAATTTGCATTATTTCAAAATTGTATGCAGGTAATCAACTATTTGCTAAATTTTGAATAATAAATAAAAATTGAATGGAAGAGATCACGGATATATTTGGTACCATTTCAAAGGTGAAATTTTGAACTTTAAGATGTTATGAAAATATTTTTTGTTGAGCAAATTGCGTCGAAGTTATTGCGGAGAAACTGTTTCGGTTAATTTCTAATTAACTGACTGTTTAATTAACTTTTGGGCTTCCAAAAGTTAATAATAATCTTATTATTGTCTTAAATCTTAAATAATTAGCGTGCTAAGTTTGGTTGAAATCAGACTAGTTTTTTAGGAGAATATGTGGAACATACCCACATGCTTACATACCCACAAAGACTTTAATTTATATTAAGATAGCACGTATACTCTAGGAGATAAATAATATTTCTTAAAAAATCGAGAATTTTCCCAAATTTTTTTCGCTAATAACATGCAGAGTTTTCAACTAAATTACAAGAAACTTGCAGAATAATAGATAATTTATTTCAGCAGCATTGTGATAAAATTTAAGGAAATAAGCATATTTTAATAAATTATTTTTTACGGCGCATGTGCGAGACATAGTGTAATTTTTCTTTCATAATTTGAAAGGCTGATATATAAGGCAACTCATATAAAAATCCAGTTAAATACTATGAAGGTTTATAAAGGTATTGGCATTTAGGTGAACATAATTTCTGTTGCAGCGAGACTGATTCCCACTCACACTTTCCCTCCGTCACACGGGGGATTTTCTCTTTCTAGAGAGAGAGCACTCTCACCACCTTGACATCTCAAGTCTGACTCCCACGAGCATTTCTCCTCCCTAACGCTCCCGCCCTACACACACACGGATTATCTATCGCCCGCCTCGAAGGATCCTTTTTCACTTTTATGGCCGAACAGGATGAATGGAAATCCAACAATGATGAAATTTCAAAGTTTCCCTCATTCTGCGCAAATTATTATCGGGATTTCGCATTGACGAATGAGTTTGGCATCCTGTGTTACAAAAAAATTGGATTGGAACACTGGTGAACATCGCGCTTAAGACGCAGTAGCCTGATGATAAGAAAGGGGTTAGGCTCTCTAGGTACGAACCCCGATTCCTTAAAGAACAGCCGTTCAAGTGGGTCTGATGCACGATAAATCCGTCGTCGCCAAATGTCCGTCCGATGGTGCGGCAGGGAAGTTTGAAAGGTGATACCGGCTCCGATGTCGTCCTCGTCATCTGACCACGGGTCAAAATTACGAAGTCCTCCCAGAAGTGGCCACCGTGCTGCTGCAAAACGAGATATAAATATTTCTAAACAATTTATCTTCAATACATGATATGTATCTTTATATTTATGAAATTCTGAAATCGTACCTGACGCGACTTAAGCATTGTTTGCGATATGACTTAAGAAGCGGTGTGTGTAACATTTTAAATAAGGTAAAACAATTAATTGAACCAAAACCGTTAGATAAAGCAATCAGCAGAGATTGATAAGATAAAAATAACAGTAATTTATAATTATTGATATACAATAATATTATTGAATATCAATAATTAATTAAATTATTGAATATATCTATCATTAATAATATTATTGAAATACATATTTCAAATATGCGCAAAAAACTAAGAGAAAGCAACAGCAAATTTATTTTTCTTTGAAATTATTTTTTAACACATTGCCGCTTGGTACCGAATGAAGGACTCTACTTTGTGGAAGCTACTATTCACCGCACACATTCATGAATATAGACCTCATCAACAATAGGATAGGAAGAGCCACCCATAGAAATTAAACAGTTAGATACAGTTGGTGGTGTTACTTTAAAAGTTTTTATCTGGCCCGAACTTACGCAACAAATCATGAAATTCGTAGTGCAAATGATAAAAGTTGTCCTCGAAAAAACAGCTTTTAATATCTCCATGGCTCTACTTCGTGCCTTCAGTGATCCTATCTGTTTATTGGCTATCAGTTCTTCGTTTCACTTCGCAGTGGCGTAGCGAGGTTAAGCGGCGCCTGAGTCATAATATGAAATTTTCTCCCCTTCATCAGTGGCTTAATAATTTTAAATGGCGCCTTTGCATGGTATTTTAAGCCCCCTCATCGTTTTTTGACTTTTAAAAGTGACATAAACGCATTAAAGTTTTGTGAACATGGCCAGAGGCTTAGCGAGGCGAAGTGCCGCTAGAATCATAATATGATTTTTTTACCTCAGTCATCATCAGTGGCCCCGCAAGCATAAATGATGCCCGGTGCATGGTTTATTTTCAAACCTTTTAATCACGTCCGGGTCTCCACTTGTACTGGTCCGCTAATTAATGGTGCAAATAACCAACTCGACGGCTATAAACAACATCTTTATTCACATAAACAAAAGCGACATCGGTATCTAAAACAAAACAAGGAATGTTTCGAAACTGAAATGCTGCACAGCTGCGCATCTATTTGTATTCACATTAAACTCTATCTCGTCAGTTCACTTCTTTGTCTGAAGCCTTGATCGCAGGGCGAAATATTGCTTTAAAAATAATATAGACACAGCAATATTTTGACTCCATGGCGCCACCTAAATCTGCCCAATCATTCCCCGGTCGCTACGCTTCTGCCACTTCAGAAATCGTAATAAATTCAACAGCATGGAAGAAATATAAGCAAACGGCGTGTAGAAGATAAAATAAAGTGTGATATTAACATTCTCTCTGTAACTACACGGTCATATGGAACAGATGATATCATTACATTTATTACATCATTCCATTCGTGAACCAACAAAGCTATTAGATTAGAAATGCAGATTATATTGATATAATAATTTCCGCTACAAATTGCTGCGAAATGAAGCGAAGACACAAGTTCTGTTACAATTACCTTTAACGTGTCACTGAAATCATTCGAAGGGGTTTTATTCGATTTGCCCCTTTTGGATTGAAATGATTTAAGAGACCAGAACAACGAAGGATATTAATTATTTTACTCCCCATTTTCAATACATATTTCTGAGAATCATCGATTTTATAACAATACATTTAAGAGAACTTTATCTCTTTTTCCTTGAAAATGGTAAATTATATTGAATTCCATGTTGTAAAAAATCAATCTCTTTATATACATTTTCAACTCTAGGGTGGTGGTTCAATCCTACCAACACAGTTAATGAAAACTTCTTATGTAAGTCGATTGCATTCGACTGCTTCAGCTCAATAGTTTATTGAATATCGGAACGTCAATAGCTTTTAGCGTGATTTGATGGATTCTAGATATGAAAAAAAGAATAGTTTTAAGAATTTTTTATTCTCTTTTCGTCTGTTTATTTCTAAAAAGTACATTTTTTTGATAAATCGATTGTTAGCGAGAATTCAAGAAGTTTCTATAATTTTAAGACATAGGTTAGTAGTGATTGATAACGATAGAGGAAGTAAAAGTATAAATAAAAGGTAGAGTAAAACTTGTTTCAGTAAATGGATACTAATCGGTTGCAGTCAACGTAAAATATTATTTTGAAATTTTTCTTTTCCATGATATTTTTCATCTATACAGAAGTTTATTTTTGTTAAACTAATTTTTTTATTATTTTTAAAGACTTCTCTCCGTTTACACATTGTCATTTCTAAATTTTTATTTATTTATTTATTATTATTATTTTTGCTCCATGTAAGTAAAAATGGATTTTTGTGATGGAGATTTCACTCTTTTCACGATAGGTTAGAGTTTTAACATTTTTTACAATTCTTTTTGATGACAATTTAATGTTTTTATGTTTCCTGAAAGTAATTATTAATAAATGAGTAATTTAATTAAATTTTGGTGCAATGCAAGCGGCATTTTCTGGCAGTCAATAAAGAATTCAATAATATTTTTTTAAATTATAAATTAAAGACTAAAAATTAGAAAACAATTAAATAGAAAAATCTTTTCAGTATAATAATAAGAATTTTTAGAAATTTCTTATTAAGGTTTTCTATTAAATTTTTGTTTCCTGTGTCATTACATAAAATACAGGTTCCAGGATGGTTGAGTTCGAGAGTAACACATCTAAAAATACTACTAATGATAAAAACGGATGTGCATGTGACTTTTCATGCTCTACAGGATAGACCAATTAACTCGGTTTGGCACAAATATACTTTAGAGCGTGAGATAGTACAAGTCGGAGGGATTTATTAGATATTTTAATTAGAATTTTGTTTAATTAAAAATAGCTGAATTGTGAAGTTTTTCATTTATAATTTTCAGAAATATCATCACAAAAAATTACTTTTACACCATCTAAAAAATGAAAGATTTATCTTTTTAACATCATCAGTTACATTACCTTGCACTTTTTCCTGATTTTTGACAACTCTTTACTATTTAATTTCATGTTGTCCTTCCATTGTTAAATGCTGGGGAATGAAAATTGCGACGTATTTTCATACGAATTGGGAACAACGAAATTAATTTTTACTATCGTGTTTTATTTATCAAATAATTTGTAGAATCTATTAAGAAAGCCCTTTAATTAATATATCCGATATATAAAAATTTATATTTGATATCCTTTATTTTTTTATTTGTTAGTTTCGATCCAGCTGACATGCTGTAAGGCATGCTCATACAATGCCAGCACAATTCGCCTCACAATTTTAATTTTGGATTCAACTGGGCATTTTAAGAATGAAGAAAGTAAAGTGACAGCAACAAATATGACCCGTTTCAGTAAGATATTAGATGACATGGACAGTTATGTTTTTCATGTAAATATGATATCATGTGGTTTGGTTCTTGAAGCAAGTTCAGTAATCAGGACATATGTAAGGCTACTAAAATAGTAAAGCTTAAATGCCTATCACAACTTCATGTTTGAAAGTAATATGTTGGTAGGAAAATTGGAATGTGTCCCGAACGTATATCAGAATAATAGATATCAAATTAAGCAGCGTCAATTTTTGTGTGTGAATGATAATGTTTATTTCATGCATTGATAAATGACCTCAACATTAAATATGACCAGAATACATGACAAATAGAAAAATTTGAAAATAGTGAGAGTAAAGTGTTAAATAGAGAATATAGTATTAAATGACGAGAAAAAAATGACAGAAATAAATTGATATTATTTTCAATTTTTATACGATTTCGTTGATTTCATCTTTGGTTCATTGGCTCTTTTATCTATAATACTTTGTTAAATATTTAAGAATTCACTGCTTATTAGCTACGTGTGTGTTTGTATAAAAGGGTACTTAGTTTCTGATACGTTAGAAACACATTTTATGCAAAAAGAATGAATTACTTATACTGTGCGTTTGTGAATTTAAATAACTACTTTATTTGCATAAAATTATTAAACGTTTTCGAATTCGAGTAGACTTGCATAAAAAGTACGCATTTCGCTATTTTTAATTATTGTAGTTAGATAACGAGGAGACAGCATAAATGAAATAACACACTTTCAATTTCCATGCAACAAACATCAAGATAAAATTTGAGGCAGATTTGACATTTATCACCGGCAAATGTATGGCAGATCCTCGGTGGATTCGTGTCTTGAGCCCGCTGCTCTGCGATCTTTAACCTGATTATAAACATAATGAATAAATTAACCTTATTAAAAAATAAATTTTATTGTATTTGGAATTAAATTGTAATTTAAAGTAATGACATTGGGAATTTGAAATCAGGGCAAAAAAATACTTCTAAAAACGAAAACGAAATTCTATGCATTAGTGTTTCTTATTGGCATTTGTTATTTATGGAAAGTTATTAGAGTTTAAAGGATGTGTGAATCCTGGATTTAAGAACATTCAAATATTTTGCGCTATTACATTAGTGGTAGAAGTAACCAGTTTCGAATTCCAGAAGTTTCAGAAAAACTGAAACTAAAAATTGCCATCTGGCCAAAGTTTCATAATACCGAAAGACATATACATGATAATTAGAAAATATGTAACCCTATTGACAAAATTGTAGAGAAAGAGTCAGCGGTCATAACAGCACAAAATCTCGATTACATGTATTTTAGAACAAAAGAAATAAATGAAGTTAGAAAAGAATAAAACTTAAAATAATCTTTTCTTAACGATTCAAATTAACGTTCTTATATTCATTAATAAAATTTAAATTTGGGTGCTTACGATATTAATATTATAGCATCCCTGTACTGTTTAAAATTCTAATTAATATGCACTACGGCTGTCATTTAATTATGTTTATTGCTTATTTTTGATAATTAAGGTTATATTATTTTAGTGAGCGCATATTGTTGTTTTCAGGAAATGAATCCTAAGCAAAACGAATTATATAATTTTATTTAATGTGTATTGCTGTTAACAGAAAACAAGTTTAAAGACAAATTGTACATTCTTAAAACTTCAGGAAAACTCTCTCTATATCATTTTCGCACTTCTGGTCCTATAAGAAGCAGTCCATATGTCAAAGCAGAACCTAAAACTGAGAGAATATTCCTTCTCCTGAAGAAAATTAGATTACATCCAGACACGACGAAGATTTTCTCTTCCAACAGCAATTTCTCAATCGTTGAGTTTTCGGCGACAATTCCATAACCGGCCCTCATTTCATATTTGCAGCGTATGATTTTGTTGAGGTTCTCCATCTCCAGAGGAATCTGTTCAGGAATCCAAAACATCAAGATCAAAGGTATGACAACATTTATCAAGTTGATGGCTGAGTCGGCTAAGTACGTTAAAGCGTTTTCCCTGAAAGAATACAACATTATCTGAGTTATCAAAGCGAAACAGTATGAGAAATGCCCCGCAAATGCAATAAAACACATTAAAGAGAAGTTTGCTTGTAACTCATCAAGCATTTTCAAAATTTTTCGTCTGCAGGTGAGATACTTGAGCTGGATCCCGGTGGTGAATTCCTGAGGGGGGCATCTTTCCACTTCTTGGGACAGATTTCAAATAGACAAGCTCGAGTCGTAACAAATTACACAAAATATCAAAATAAATAAATTAGAGTAAGTTGGGAATAAAACATAATATATGAAAGATTACCAAAACATTATGAAGCATTTTAATATTTTATTGGGCACCGAGATTCCGTAAAAGAAATAGAGGAATCCTCTTTCATCTCCACCGATTTCAGAAGCCATTAAAACCGCCAAACTGTAAATGAATGGAGAAACTAAAATAAATCCTGCCAAGATGTTCGCTTTCCTCTCAGAAACAGTTTTATCCATGAACTCTATTCTCTTCATCGCAACTGTTATCTCATATATCTTACGATTCACTGAATACATCAGTACTATGCTGGACGTGACGCTCATAATTCTTTCCAAGGCCCATTTTATCTCGCATCCATTTATCTTCATAACAATTACGTACATAATCAAAATATCTAAATATGTAAGAAGCAATAGGGTAACGAAAATGAAAGATATTATTCGACTCTTTCTGCAGTGTCCCATACCAAACCAACAGAGAATTTGAAATGCCAACATAATTGTGGGCACTTTGAGAAGAATTTGACTGCAGATTTAAATGTTAGTAGTCGATTGGGGATATGGAGCTATCGAAGATACTCTGAAGAAAGCACGTAAATGTATGACGCAGACTGTGGAGAGAAATTTTATAATAAAAATGCAGAAGATAACTAAAGTAAGAATAAATAGTTTAAAAGATTACAGGATATTGATTATTCTTGAGAGCTTTTGTCGCATTTGGTTTACGATAAAAGCATAATGCAATCAAATATTGAGCGGAGAGAGTAAAGCGGTTTTTAGGAAGATCGATAATAACGGAAGTTGTAAAATTTTTATTTTTATTTGAGTGCAAACAATCAAATGCAAATTCTCTTTCTTGAAAAGATTTCTTCATAAAATGGATTAAATGGGTGTTCTGTAGAATATAAATTCTAACAAAAAGTCAACAACCAATAATCTTTGAAATAGAAACAAATATAACAGGTGGACTTGAATGTATAGTGGAGTAAAATGCACCTGACGTATACATTAAAGTAATTTGAAAATTGAATTATGTTTATTTTTGAGATGCCAAGCCATGCACTCGAGCTTGCATACTTTATAAATATAAAAAATAGAACACAATTTATCTAAGCGAATAATGTTTAATCAAATGCTGAATGAATAAAATACAGTTCTCTCATAGAATAAAACGGAAAGTATTCCATCTCTATTTAGGAAACTTTTCAATAAATATTAGAATTAGGAATACACTTTCATTATTCTAATTTTTGAAAACTACAGTTTTGAGTGACTTTTTGCAATTAAAGTAATTATTTATTTTAAAAAACTATATTTTCTGTCGATTAAGAAGCAATCAATTTATATAAAAAAAATATATATATCTTGATAATTCTGAACGAGCTCTGAACATCCGTTAATATTTGATTGAATTTGATTTCATGCAATGCAATTTTGCTACATATCTTTCTACATAATCTAAGGTTCCTACAATTTTTTTCTGTACATGAAATTAGTATAAAATCAATTCATAAGTATAGCATGCTTATACCTTGAATCAAAATAATAAAATTGGAATTTCAACATTCCACTTGTCTTAAATGAAATTAGAAAAACTCATTTGATTTATAATAGATACTAGAAAATTGTTTTACAAAATCTTTAGCATAAACGAACATCAAATCGCGAATATGAACGTGTGTCAACAATCATTTTCCAAGTCGTATAATCTCTTTACCGAAATTTCAACCTGTTATTTACTCCTATAAATCGAAACTTACTGACAATGTTAACGTACAGGGATTTGGTTCCAAATTGGACGTACATCAACAATTTTAGTGTAAATACCAAATGACAAATTTCATCCATCTAGTTTGTAGCTGTTTTCAGTTATTATCCTCTGACACGCATAGAGTTGGATATACAAAATTCCATAAATCGGATTTTCGGATTGAGGGAAGTCTAATAAATGGTTAAGTTTAGTTATATTTACGTCAAGTTTTGCAGCAGCATAGTTGCTATCGTGAAACGAACCTCATAATTTTGGACACAATCCTCTCCAAACTTCCGCGACATACCAGCGGGAGGAAGCTGGGACCGGACAGATTTACAGTGCACCGGACCCGCTTACACGACAGTTATTCGATAGAATCCGATCTCGAACCTGGACCCTCCGGCCACGAAACAGAGCATTTACCACCAGGCCACCACGGCTCGTTTAATACGTGCAGATTTGTCAAAATATGGAGGTCTAGTTGTTTGACACATTATTTTCTTTTTGTATATGTCGCATATAAGACGGTAAAAATCAAAAGAAACACATGAATGGTAATGTTTTGGTTATTTTTGTTGTTAAAAGATCTTACAGCAAGCCTAAGGAATTGCACTTATTTAACAACTGGCAATCGACTCCTCAACCGGATTCAACCAGTTTAATCATGCATTTGCAATACTTAATATCAGAAAAGTTTATGACTACACTGAATGGCAATAAAATAGATAAATCCATTTAAAACTCTGTAATTTATGATTATCTAACAGTGTAATACGTTTTGTTATCGAGAAACATCCATAGCAATTGCAACTGATAAAATGCTTCAATGTTGCAAAATTCTGAATATTCTGCTGTAACAAATTGATACTGGGGCTAATAATTTTGCTATATAGAAAAATGCACTTCGAAACCAGTAATAATTTAGGTCCTATTACTTCTCCTCTGAAACGAGGAGTAAAACACACAATACATATAAAAATTTGAAAGATTCCTTTCTTATTTTAATTTTTTTATTTAATCGTTATGAAATTGGAAACTTCAGCAATTGATTTTCAACATTTGATTGATTTAAAGGTGGTTCATATCACGTGCACTGTAAATGTTTCCTCCCTAATCAGCTACGAAGGAAGTGAGGTACTCTCTGAACATCTGAATCTCAACAGGCAAAATGCCTCCAAGACTGAACAGAAAGTGTAAATGATATGACAATTAACTGGTGGTCGGGCCATATTAAGATGGAAAAGGGTTAATTGAGTATAGAAATGAACAGAAATAATTTTTAAACGAATACAGTGGAATTTGGTATTTTTTTCTAATTCGAAAGATTTCATTTCAAATTCATCGGTGATCATAAATTATTTTGGTTGATTTATGAATGTAAAATACAAACAAATCCAAATAAAAAATATAACGCGAAAAATAACAAATTTACTGGAAATAAAGGATACAAAATAAAAGAATACCAAATTATGGTTTTTGGAGAGATGAGCAACATGATCAGGAGAATCTAATTATAAGATTAGTTTCTTTAATGAAACCTTAGCAATATTTGTGTAGAACTCTCACTATAATGCATACATAGCATCAGTTGCTCTTGCCCTAGATCATTTTGTCCGAGGATTGAGGTACCATTCGTATGCCAATGGCATCCCATACATGTACATATTCTTAGTCTTCAAAATATTCAATCTACTCTATTCTATGTATCACTTGACTTTCAAGAAGATCGTCAACACATGCCAAATGATGATATAATGCCACCCCATGGCCTTGTTCCTGAAGTCATTACAGCTACTATACCAGTTGGATGAACATGAGTCACCACAAGATGGCAGAACTCCGCCACACGATGACAGCGAGAATTTTTATCCAAGAAGAGGAAGAGCCAATCTCACCACGAAAGTTTCGTACTTGAGGTACTTTACTATCTCGGCAATATGTTTGTGTATTCATGTCCCTTTACAAGACGTAAAGATTCGCACTCCTGCTCAACATTATACCTGCACAATCCATAAAAGCACCAACTATGTAAAGGTCAACTTCCAAGATGTTGTCTGAAGCATTGGCAGTTCCTGATCCCCGACAAATATAGTGGCACCTTGTATCAGACGATAAAGGAAATCTGCTTTCATATACAACAGAACATTTCCCCACTGAATGATTGTCACTTTGTCTGTATTCGTATCTTCTTCTTTCATTGTAAATATTCCGTGAACACAGCTAGCTAATTTACGAGCAAACAAACGCTGTTTAATTTACAGATGACATTGGCCTGTTATGCTGGCGCCCATACTTGTCTGTATTCCAATGCTCATTTTGACAGCAGTTATTCGTTATACATTTGCAGTAGGTTTGTTTGGTCAACTAGAATCATAATATCTAGAAACTGCTGCGAGTCATAAAATCCCCGAATGTCCTCTGAATGTGTTTTTGATTTATATCATTTGGAACATCAAGAGAAAAAGCATTAATTATTATCTGTATAACGCATGTACAATATATTTTCTGCACGTACAATATACTTTTAATCTTCAGTTCGCGAAAAGAGCTTAAAGTTTGAAAAAAAATGACTAAAAACAACAATATTTGACTCTATGTTAAAATTTTACAAGCTACAGATTTTTGTTTCTAAAATCGTCTAAGTACTTCAATTTAGTTGCCTGATGACGGAAAAATTATATTTTGAGTTCGCGGGAAAGGCCTGAATTTTGGAGATTAGGTGAAAAATTTAGGTTTCTACAGTTTAACAGATAAATTCATTGCTATATTTTAAACTATAAAATGCATTCGTTCTAAGTTTAGGACCGTACTTGACGGACGGATATCTTTTAATCGCAAATCAGACAGGAGCATATGTCTTCACAATGTAGTTAATAAGCAGTTTTAGTTCACTTAGAGGCTTGTTAAGGAAATGAACAAGCGTTTGACCAGGATTTCTCAATTCAGCCATCTTAAGTAACTGAGAGGTCCAGGATCTCTTAAGGGCAGACCTGGAGAGCATTATCCCGTCTGTACAGCTCTAACGATATCCAGAAGGTACTGTTGATCTTTACTAAGATCAGTTTTATTTATATTAATTTCATCTAATTCAATTGCTTCGAAATTTATATTTTTCAATTTCACAGTCAGTCAGTTTGCCTATTTTCACAGAAAATGACGTCGGTCACGTCACACCAGTAAGTGGAAACGGTAGCCATGTGCATTCTTAAATACATGGGAGATAATAATGTTGACATTATTGAATTGGAATCAATTGGTTTCAAAGGCACAGAAACAAACATAGGATGGACAAATGGGGTTATCCGCAACATAGAGCTTAAAATTCAGTGACCGCTGCAATGGTTCATATGCTTATTACAAATGAAAGAACTACGATTCAAACTTTTAGATGAGTATTTGGACAGAGAGAGAGAGGACGGTACCAGCGTCATTTTATGGGAAAATAAGCAAACATCTGACTAATTGTGATAAATTGCCATTATAAATTTCCAAGCAATTGAGTTCAATGAAATCAATATAAAAACCACTGATCTTAGTAAAGATCAACAATGCCTTCTGGATATTGTCATAGTAATCCAGACAGGACAATGAGCTCCGTATATAACTGTAAGAGATCCTGGATCTCTCAGTCAATCCCGATGGCTGACATTTGCAATCCGGTTCTAACGCTTGTTCATTTCCCAAACAAGCCCTACAAGCGAACTCAAAATGCATGTTAACAACATTATGAAGACATATGCTCCTGTCTTGTTTGCAATTAAAAGATATCCGTTCGTCAAATACGGTCCTAAACGAAGAAAGACTGTATTTTATAATTTACAATACCACAATGAATATTTTGTTAAACTGTAAAAATCTCTATTTTTCAACTAATCTTCAAAATATGGGTCTTTTTCGCGAACTCAAAATGTAGTGAATGGTTTTTAAATATAATTTTTCTGTCACCAGGCAACTAAAATGAACTACTTAGACGCTATTAGAAACAAAAATCTGTAGTCTGTAAAATTTTAGCGTAGAGTTAAATATTGTTATTTTCGTCATTTTTTCCAAATATCAGAATCTTTTCGCGAACTGAAGATTGAAAGTATATTGCGCATGCAAAAAATATATTGTAGATGCGTTATACATATAATAATTTATGCTTTTTCTCTTAATGCTCCAAATGATATGAATCAGAAAACATATTCAGAGGATTTTACCAGTGAAAGAATTGTGGGTAAATGAGTAAAATGCCGTTCAATTAGAGACGTACCTAATGAATTGCCAAAAGCGCCACTGGACTGTTGTGGAAAATTTTATGAAAACGCAACAGTTTCTAGATATTATGATTCTAGTTGATCAAACAAACCTACGGGGAATGAGGATAGCTAAACAAAAATAACAATCTAGAAAAAGTTGATATAGTATAGAACGAATAACTGCTGTGAAAATGAACATTGGAATACAGACAAGTATGGGCGCAGGGCATAACACGGCAAGGTGATCAGTAGATTAAACAGAGTTTGTTTGCTGGTAAATCGGTTAACTGTGTTCACAGAATATTTATAACGAAAGGAGGAGATACGAATAGTGCCAAAATGACAAACATTCAGTAGAGAAATGTACTGTTGTAGATGAAAGCAGATTTCGTTTATCGTCTGATTCAATTCATAATTTTTTTCCATATTTTTCTTTGATTAGGATGGTAATACACAAAATTTGCGCCCTTGAATTCGAAACTCGAAAAATCGACTTTTCCGACGATTTTTTTTTTCAAATTGTTTTTTGTCATTTTTTCCAAACTTTAGACTCTTGGGGCGGTTTTAAGATTAAAAATGTATTTTTTTAAATATTTTTCCTTTGATTAGCATGCTAATACACAACTTTTGTGCCCTATTTGAATTCGCGCCCTATATGATTTTCGACCCACTTAACAAAACTATGCATACAGAAGCGAAGTTTGTCTTAACTTAATTCTTATTTGAAGAACTGGAGTCGCTGTAGTCACTCTCTTAGGCTATTCCTTTATAGGCATGTACAAAATGAGATTAAAGTTATAACCAAATTAATAGCGCTTAATATTATTAACCCTTAAAAGACCGATATTTTAATAATTGATGTAAAAATATTTTTATAATTTAAATTTTTGAATAAAGCATGTGAAAATATTTAAAAAATCATATTTAGTTTTAAGTATGGTTTACGGCTAAAAAACGTTTGTTCCCAACTGACATCACAGGGCTTTATTTTAGAAAACAATTTAATTTATAAAATTCTATAATATTAAAAACAGATGAATTTTAATAAGTAATAACAGTTTAGGAATTTCATTCAATATTGTAGAATAAAATATGGATTTTTCAAGCACACAAATACAGCAAAAAGGATGGAGCCTGAAGTGAAAACATTTTTTTATCAGCATTTCGGTTGCCATTTATATGCTGTAATTGAATTTCATAAAATTTTCAATGTGCATTTGATTGGGACCAACAGGCATCTGAGTTTCAGTCTGATTCTCAAGATTTTAAAACACAACATTGGGTATGCTGCTGAAAGGCAACACTGGGCATTTAAAGGTTAAGATGAAAAGATTTATCGAAAATTTTCATTTTAATTCGTGTGATAATTAAATAAAATAATTATTTTGTTTCTCTAGTATATTAATTTAATAAAAATTAATTAAATTCTTTTTATTTAAAGTTTGGATTTTTATATCCGCGTTGTTAAACAGAGTGGTCCTTGAGAGTACGGAAAATAACAATCAATTTACTTACTATCTTTATCGTCAATTCGTAACTTTCCCTCGATGTAACGACATGAATAAATAACTTTTTTCTAATCATAATGTGCATGTACGTGTTTATAAAAATTTACCACTACTTTAATAAAGAAAGTTTTTATATAAAAATTTTTCTTAAACGTATAAACACACATATTCCACAAATAACAAACGTCTTTCATTATAGCTTTCATTTTTTTTGTCCGGGCTGGTAAGCAAAGGTAAGAGCGGGAGTTGATATGATTCGAGGTTTGAAAAAGTGTTGTTTATTGTCTCCTGACGGCGATGCTGAGACTGAGGAGGTTAATGTAATAAATTTATTCTATTCGTAAGAATGGGTAAAGATTACCGATTTATGGTTCCTTGTAATACTTTCAGAGAACGAACATTACAGATATTCCGTCTGGAATTAGTAAACGATTGCAGAGCCCTCAAAAGGTGCTTCCGGAACTAGCATCTGATTCCTCTTTTTTTCAGAAAGGAACCCAAGGTCGGCATTACATTGGATTTCTAATAAATGAAATTTTTATCACTATATATTTATTTTTGTGATTTAATTTAGTATTCGTTTTGTACATTCTGCAAAAATCGATAGTCTATCTCCGAAAGCCATTGAACATTACTCAAAATTCCTTCATGAGAACAGACAGGTTAAAGACGTGTCTTCTAATTACTATCGAAAACGATTTAAGTTAATGAAAAATTGGTTAATTTTTCAAAAAATATTTTCGTTTCTGGTTAGTAGTATAATGAACTTCCGAATGTTTTGCGCAATTCCCGTATACTTTCAAATTGCTCTTCTTATAAAATAAAACTGTTGAGTACAGTATGCACTTTTTCTTTAAAATTTTTAGTACGATATTTTGATAGATTTAATGCTTAGTATATGATTTGGAATTACAAATAACATTAGAAGATATTATTATAAATTTGGATATTACTGTCAAAATATGTATTGTTAACCGTTATAATAATTTGCAAATTATAATTCTTTATCATTCAAATTAAGATTGGATTGCAATTCTATGTCAAAATAGAATTATAGCTGTATGTGTATAAATATTTTTCTTATGCTACTCTCAAAAAACGCTTTACCTATTGTTAGTTACAGTATTTTGGAACATCTATGACATTTCATGGATAATACGATTTCACTTTCCAAAGTAAAGAAAACAAATGCGATTTAGTTGGAGGCTTCTATTCAATAATGAATGTCATCCATGCTGTTGAATATTATAAATTAATAAACGAAAACAAAAATCACCCATAAACGATTGAATTGAAACAAGTTTTGGATGTCGTTCAGGAAGAAAAAGAAACAAATTGTTTCAACATGCTTAATGAGTTAGCCATATTTAAAAATACGGAGTTTTCCTAAAATTGAAATTAATTTGGACGTTATTCGCCCAAATAAAGTAATCCTGGATTTTTTTCCCTTTTCGCTAGCTTTCAAATTGTTGCGGCGATTGTGGAGAGCTTGCCGACGGAAACACCGCTACAGAGGTCGTACCGATTTGTTTCTGGAACCCATTTATATACCTTGAATTTCTTCGTTACCATTTTTTTCCACTTTCATAATTTGCTTTGTTCATTTCCACATGAATTTACATAACAAGTCCTTAACTATTTGTTACAATATTTTTATTTTGTTTCGAAATTTTAAATAAATAAATCTAAATACTGAAAACCCTATTATGAAAGCTAAGATATCAAGTGAATATTTCTTTTAAAATAATTGTGCACGACAATGAAGTGATATTTTGAATTACAAAAAACTTAATGCTACAAAAATGCACTCTAGTAGAAATTTGCTTGTTCTTTTTTGTATTCTGACATTACTGCAGTCGCTGTAGGATAGATAGAAAGTAAAAATAATGAGATAGTTGTCAATGTGAGTATTAATAAAAGATAGGAATGGAGCATAATCTTTTCTTCAATAAAAACATGTGGGCGTTTCCGAATTAAAAGTTACCCGAATTCATTGACGGATCATTACTAACATTTAAAATTATTTTTGAGATAAAAATAGAGCAGACAGATGTGTTTATGTATTAATTAATTTTAGTTCTCTTGATGAAAAAATTCAATTTTTTTTTCTGAGCTTGGAAACTGAAGCAGAAAACACATTTTGACAACTTGGTGATTACTGAGCATAATGCAGAAGAAAATGGGATCGCAACTAGCTTTTTCCGTACTCTTTCACAAAGTCAATTCTCTACTTAGTCAATAGTCAGAGTCTTTCAAAGTCAGTACTCGACTGCATTTGGTATATCATAGTATTTTATCGAATTTCCCGTAATTCGAACAGAAATCAGTCCCAATTAGTTCGGAAT
Organism: Araneus ventricosus; assembly: GCA_013235015.1. Taxonomy (NCBI): domain Eukaryota; kingdom Metazoa; phylum Arthropoda; class Arachnida; order Araneae; family Araneidae; genus Araneus; species Araneus ventricosus. The sequence goes on along the minus strand of BGPR01004529.1, from coordinate 23,050 downwards.
CCGGGTTGATACCAAAAACATATGAAGTTGATATAAGAAATGTTTTTTTCTAATCCTTGCTTCCAATGAAGATACTTTAATGCCACTCTATTGGCATAATTTACAAATTGTGTTTTATACCAAATGTATAATATATTATGAATTATATCTATTAAACATTATGAATTACATCTATTAAACATTATGAATTACATCTATTAAACATTATGAATTACATCTATTAAACATTATGAATTACATCTATTTAAACGTGCTTGATTAGAAATTGAGAATATATTCATTCTGAATAAGAATATTTTATCCTTTATATCATTTTTGTAAATGTGTATTACTGTTTCCAGGAAAAAATGGATGCAAATTGAATACTCTGAAAACTTCATAAACAAATTTCATTACATTATTTTCGTATTTCAAGCCCAATAAGAAGTAGTCCATATGTCAAAGCAGATCCTAAAACAGAGAGAACGTGACTTCTTCTGAGGAAAATCACATTGTATCCAGATACAACGAAAATCTTCTCTTCTAACAGTAATTTTTCAACTATAGAGAATGCGGAGACTATTCCAGAGCTGGCCTTCATTTCGAATTTCAAGCGTATTATTTTATTAAGGTTCTCCATCTCCAGAGGAATCTGTTCAGGAATCCAAAACATCAAGATCAAAGGTATGACAACATTTATCAAGTTGAGGGCTGCGTCGGCTAAGGACGTTAATGCGTTCTCCCTGAAAGAGTATAGCATTATCTGTGCCAACAAAGCGAAGCAGTATGAAAAATGTCCTGCACATGCAATAAAGCACACGAAAGAGAATTTTGTTTGTAATTCATCAAGCGTTCTGATAATATCCCTTCTGCTATTGAGATATTTGATTTGGATCGCAGTGGTGAAGATTTGTGGTGGACAACTTTCAATTTCTCTCGATAGATTTCGGATAGACAAGCTCGAGTCGTAAAATATTACACAAAATATCAAAATAAAGAAATTAGAGTAAGTTGGGAATAACAAATAATATAATAAGGATTTCCAAAACAGTATGAAGCATCTTAATATTTTATTGTATACCGGCATTCCGTAAAAGAAATAAAGGAATCCTCTTTCATCTCCACCGACTTCTGAGGCCAGTAAAACACTCAAACTGTAAAGGAACGGAGATGCTAAAATGAAACATGCCAAGATATTTGCTTTCTTCACAGAGATTGGATGAAGCATGGACTCCACTTTTCTAACTGCAGCTGTGAATTCAAGACTTTTAAAATTGACTGAGAACATCAATACTATGCTGGACGTGACGCCAAGAAATCTTTCCAATGCCCATTTCATCTCGTATCCATTTACCTTTACTGCCATTATGTACATGAACAAAATATCTAAGTAGGTCAGAAGCATTAGGGCGAAGAAAATGAAAGATATTATTCGATGCTTTCTGCATTGCCCCATACCAAACCAACGGAGAATTTGAAATGCCCACATAATTCTATAACACTTTCGTCGAGGTCTTCACATGCATAAATGTGATGACAGTAGCTTGGGAAGTCTGTGTAAATGCATATTCACTTGAGGTAGTAAGTATTAATATAAGCAAGTTTTATTTTCTCAATTCAAATTAGAGTAATGGGAGGTCGTTTCCGAAAACAAGTACACATAAAAGAGCGCATAATATTGAAAATTTCGAAATATGCCTTTTTTTTCTGCATTAGTTATCATTATTCCATCAAATAATAAAAGGAAGTCTAAAAAAAGATTTCAGCATGAATGCCAACAATGAAAACTTAAAAAAAATACTTAGCTACATTAAAAATGGAAATATAGTAATTTACTTAATTGAAATGAATTCGAAAACTTTTGAAGTGAACAATACTACTACAATATATTAGCTTTCTGGGAAAAAATGACAATTGACTACAAAGTAACTTACGGATATAATATGAAAAATAATGTGCTATTCATAGGAAAGCACAATAAATCTTATGTGCACGATATGTAACTATGGATACATTATTCTTTTTCAGTTTATTGACTGGAGAAGAAAAGAAATATCTTTGAGTTTCATATTGTCATTTTATTCCATTTTTTCATTCGAGACTCTGGTAAAATTATAATTATTAAATATATTCGAGAATTTTGAACATTGCGTTTAATACATGAATCAAAATTTTGTTTGTATTCCAAATAATTCCTACCTATTTATCAAACATGCTTCTCTGGTTTCTTACTCTTTTGGAAATCACTACTTTATTAACAAAAAAAGCATGTGTTTGCTTTCCAATTTATTTAAACAAAATTGTTTCGACTCAATAAAATATAAAGAATTATATCCTGAATTCATCTTTTAATCAAGTGCAGCTGTTAAAAAATTTTAAATGCTTCAGTTTAAAACTCAGTCAGCAGAATAATTTAATGCAAATGAAAAATTCTGAACATATATTTGAATTATATTTTGCTAAAAATCAACTGAAGTATGTTTATTGTCAACGAATTTCAATTTTATTGTAAATTTTTTAACATATATGGTTGATTGCTTTTTGAGGCAATAATTTAGAGTGTAATTATGAAATAAATTTTATGGTTTAAAGGTACACTATATTATCAAATGTATCCGGATACTTACACATTTTATTGTATTTCTCCACAGAAGCTGAAGGAACTGCACTTGAACTTCGACCATATGATGAATAGACTTCTACTCACATTTTACAGTATACATTCAGTGGCAAGGGCATTGGACGGGCATGCAGGAAATTGACAAAGACGAGCAGGGATTTCGTCTCACAGAATGCTGATAATGACGTGCAAATTTCGTGAATGTTAATGCTTAATAAGAACATTGCTTATATAAATTTTATGTAAAAGCTAGCTGTTATGCCCGGCGTTGGTCGGTATTAAGTTACTTTCATGTCTAACATTTTTGATATAAAAAACTACTTTCGTATCGAAAATTACAACACCCAAAATTCTTTCATCGTCTGAAACGTTCTATAATTAAAACGAAAATATCAATTCAACCAGACGATTTTTAAAAACTGCCGATAGCTAATTTTCAACATAAGTTATGAAGACTTGTTGCATGGGTACTTCAAATTTTTCGCATAAATCTTGCAGTATAAGAAAGCTTATAAGGGATGTTATGGGACAATTAATTACATTGTAAATTTTTCATTAAGAAAAAGCGTTAAAATAAATATGAATAAAAAAATAATAAAATTAGTCTGCATCCAATATTCTTCTAATGTGATCTAGCAACAGTTCTAATGTATTCTTGTCCTTCACCAATAAAAATTGTGTTTCAAATTATAAATTTTATACACAATTTAATTTTTGAAAAATTATTAAACTGATTGCAACGAATGGAAAGGAAATGAATCTTGTGTCATGAGAAGCTAATTTTTTTAACTTTTAATATGTGCAAAATTTGTTTTTGTGACATAATACATATTTTCGAAAAATATCACGGAGAACATCAAAATCTTGTTTATTTTCCAATGAACTGAAATTTTAATAAGATTTAGTCTTTTAAAAGTTGACTGTGTTCTCCCTCTTCTTATATTAAATATATTTATAAAAATATAAAAAAAATTCAAAAATAAAGGTAAATTAGTTCAAAGTCTAACTTTGCTTCAACATGAATCCATATAACAATCCCTGTTACACTTCTCTCAAATATTTTCTTTCGGTGTTTTCTTAATTGACTTATTATTGTGTAAAATTATTTTCGAGGCTTCTAGATTATTTTTCTAGTTTACAGTCTGCCAGATGTTAAGTCTGACGTGCACACGCCACCTACAATTTCAGAATGTAATGTTATCCTATGGAGATTTCTATTTACACCTTTTCTCGTTTGCTGCTTCATTTTTTTGGATGCAATCAAGTGCATTCGATAGAAGAAATAAAAAGACAGGTTCCTATAAAATTACTTTTTCCCGACTGTTTAAACTATTTTTAAATATTTTTAAAAAGTAGCTACCCTATTAGCACAAAACTTTTTACAATATCTCCACGATGTTGTCCGGTATTCTGATTACCGTACAATATCGCGAAGATATCGTTACAATATGGTACAGAATCTTGTGCTATTAGGGTAAACTTCAATTTCGGGTTTTAAACATTTTAAAAAAAATTTTCTAGCATAGTTAAAATAAAAGTAACTTCATAGAAACCTTCGTTTTAAAGTCTTCTTTCCGTTGCATATTTTAATTTTTTTAAAATGTATAAAAGCTGCATTTTTAAAAAAGAATCTGAAAATAAATTTGCGATTTCTCCCACTTTGCAAAACCCCTCCTCTTCGGCGGAAGGATACACATCTGAAGCCCCGCCCTCTCTTTTGAAGTGACAAAGATTAATTGCGCGTTCTTATCTTTATTTTTTTGTGTATTATCTCAGCTGTGCATTTCTGTGTGTGCTAGCTTGTTAAAACAGGACCGACCTTACTAAATGTTGAGCCCAAATGGAAACATTTTGGATAACCCCGATATATTTAAATTTTAAATAAATAACATATGTAAATAAACAATATGAAATTTTAATAAATAAAATAATATTTATTTTTAAAAAATGTTAATAAGTTTTAAATAATAACTTTACTTACTTAAAACTTAAATTTCATAAAAATTCAAGAAATGATAATTTTTAATTGCTTCTATGATTGGATACATTACAGAGCAATTAAGTTCTCTAGGAAATTAAGAGCAGTATACAGTTATTTATTCATGATGGCTGAGGAACACAAAGCACGGACGTATTTAACAAATGAAAACGCAGAAACCTATAAAGAAAATTACAATTCTTGATTTCTGAAACAGTCAGCCGGCTCCAAGAAAAAATTGGTTTGTAAACGAATTTAAAAGCGTAAAAAATACGCTTTGGATTATATTTTGAAATCACAATTATACTGGATTTTAATTTGAATAAGTTTGGGAACATTGCACCCTTGAGTGAGCCCAATTTGGAGAAATTGGTCCAATCGGGTAAAGGCCGGCCCTGGTGTTAACAATCAAGACTTGTCACTCGTTAGTTCTTTTATTTTATAAAAAATTCTTGCTAAAATTTTTTCATTATCATTGAGGAAAAATAGTTCACTTATTATTTAGGACAAAGAACGAAATTTTCTAACTGTATGCTTAATAAATGTAACAAATGCATACGTATAATTTAACGAAAAATTTAATCAATATTTCTCCATAGGGTAATACTGTCTTCTTGTTACTGTTAGCACTTCGAGTTTATTAAAGGGTTTATTTCTTTCACTGCTCTTGGTGATGGGCGAAATCAAACGTAAGTATCTTTGAATATTTTAATTAATTTAAATATTCTTCATGGGTTCAGTGGCGTAAATAAGGGGCGCATATGGGGCGGTTCGCCCGGCGGCACTTAGAGAGGGGTGGCAAAATCAGACATGTAGGAAGACGGTTTTATAATTAAGAGCAGCGTTACTAGTTCAATCATTGTACACATAAAAAATATCTTTTGAGATTAATTAATATTTTCCTCCTTTTTTCGGTAAAATGCCAATGGTTAAAACAAAAATTGGTGGTGGACGCGCGATTTCGCAACCTATCTGCAGACATCGAGGCCGTTAAATGACGAATTGCGTTATTATAAAAAAAATTTCCTTGGAATATATATTTTATATTTTGAAGTTTATTTAACTTGTGAGAAACGGGCGGCATGTTGCGACTTTGCACAGAGTGGCAAAAATTGCAGCTACGCCACTGCATTTCTATGTATATTTATTTATTGTTACGTAGTACTACTTATAGTTTTTATTTTCATAAAAAAAATCCTATAGCAATTGTAGACACCGCCCCCAAAAAATAAAATCAGAGAGTGTTTTTGGAGTTCTTCTCTAAACACTGTATATAACAAGTCATTACATATCTTACTATTTTTGTAATTTAAGATGTTTTCTTTTAAACACTTTGTTTAGATTATTTTAACTTATTCTGCAATAAATTGATATATCTGATTTCGGCATCATTAATAACATGTTAAATTGTCGCATGATATTTAGTGCATTATCGGGTCAAACAAAATTGACAGCAAATATTTCAATTATTTAAGAAATTCTTCATAGATATGTTTATTTATACTGCATATGTGTTTTATTTTATGAAGAATTTAATTGATTGTCACCAAATTAGTATCGTTTTTAGATGTATAATATTTTATCGAAGTAAATTATATATGTTGTTTCAAATGAGCTTGAATAGGATTGATCAGAATATATTTTTTTCATTCGCGGCTTCTTGTAAGCAGAAAAATTTCACTGGCCCCTCTATGTTTGAAAAATTCCTCGTTTCTTCCTCTGCGACTAAATTCCACATAAAGTATAAATTCACAAGAAAGGATGATTAAAATTCTTGGTGCCATTTATTGTCTTTATATGCTATCAAAAATTTTATTTTCACTAGTAGACCACCAAAAGACTCCACCTACCAAGAAAAAACTATTTTAAGATATGCTTTAGTAGGTTAAAACCGTCCCTGAAAAGGTTAATGTAAGTAGAGAAATTAATTTAAAGAGAATAAGAAGAAAGAAAATTCATCTCCGTTTTCTTATATCCGTATATTAATTAAAATAAAATAATTCAGAAACAATCACACAATTAAAGTTTTTAAAAAATTCAAAAACCAGGTGAAGTTTAAATCCGCATAAGTAATGTTATTTTTCTACTGTTTTGTCTATGCAAATATTCCTGGTTCTCTCGTCAAAGATCTTTTATACATCATGTTGATATCGAATTTTTTGGATCCGGAATGATATAGACACTTTTCGTTTCTTTTTGCCGTGTTATCGCTTGGTTTCTTTTAAATTGCTAATTAGTGAAGTTTTGTGATTTGATTGCCTTATGTAGATGAATGGCCCTTAAATCTACATGTTTTAAAACAAATCAAAGTTTCCATTTCATTTAGGTATGTCCGGATCATTTTAATTTAGTTTTAGACTATAAAATATAATACATAGTAAAATGTATCAACCACGCTTCAAATAAAAGAATGATTTCAACAGCAAAAAAATTTATGAAACATGTTTTCCCATTTATAGATAAAGGAAGAATAAGCATTTATGAGAACGATCCTGAAAAGTTTGTCTTTCAACTCATTGCAGTACGGTTTATTGAAACCTACATGGGGGAGGGGTGGGGGAAGCTTCAGCTGCGAATTTCGGTTCCTGGAATCGTAAGCCTGAAGGTGGGTTTACAAGCGAACAGTAAAAAAACCGACAGCAAGTTGACGCATACGCAGAATAATAAAAGTTTTATCGGGCCACGACAAGTCTCTGTTCGAACTTGACATTTCATTTTACGGTCTTTTTCTCATTCTGCGCATGTGTTTGGCGTGAAAATGGAAATTTTTTGCCGTTAAAAACTGAACTCTATAATCACTCCCGTTATCTCTCTATGTTTCATTGTCAACATTCGTAAAACTTTCGTTTGAGATTTTTCTTTGTCTATACTTCCCTAATTTAGGTATGATATGTTTTAACTCTTTTATTTAACAATGCTTAAATGTCGAATGTTTTAGGCAACAAATATATACGTTATCTTAAATAAATAACTTTTTGTAATTGAAGCAAATGCTTAATCAAATTGAGGTATGGAAAATGAAATGAAAACTTTCTTAATATTTTATATTATTTCCAATCTAAATTTTCAGGAAAATAAAACCACACCTCCTTTGCATGTTGCGACTTTGGCAAGTTTATTTGGCTGTTAGTGAAAATTTTTGCCCTATTGTCACATTATAAAATTAATGAATATGCGCATGCAAAAGTATTCCTTTTTGTATATTTAGTGTTAGTGATCATTTTGGTACTGTTAACACATAAAAGAATTAATAATGTAGTGACTTTCTTATTATTTCTACAATATGCTGTATCTTATATTTATATTCAATTTGCCATATATCAATCATGGTGCATGCTTGTTACATTTGCTGCTGTTGCTAGTGTTATTTAGACACTGTCACCGCGTCAAAAAATGAATGCTATTGCAGCTTTTTGAATGCTTCTATATTCTGACATTTTCATAGTGTGCTTTTAACTATTTTATTATGTTCTTGATAGCCACTATAGAATATCATCACATAGTAATCTTCTGACTTTGTATATCCAAGAATGAATTATTTTCTAGTGTTAAGAAGTGCAATGTATATATTCAGAATTTTATGAGAAATTAGGTGAAAAGGAAGCTAAATAGATAATAATTTTTATTTTCATTTTTACTAATTTGTTCATTTTCAGATATCAAGGCTGTTTTTATTAGTATACTGAGTAATAGAGGAATTGTTTTTTAAATAAGATTTTGTATATCCAGGAATGAATTATTTTCTAGTGTTAAGAAATGCAATATATTGTCATTGCATTGTATATATTCAGAATTTTATGTATGTGTTTTGTATATATCATGGAATAGAGTGGAAGCGCTAGAAAGAATGTTGGAGAAATAAAGTGAAAAAGAAGCTAAACAGATAATAATTTTCATTTTTAGTGTTAATTATTCTAGCATGTATGTTTTGTTTTGCTTATAAAACTTTTGATCTTCATTGGAACAGTATATTCTTTACTCGGAAAGACATCCAGAAAATTGTCTTTGTATTTAATAAAGCTTTATTTTGTGGTGTGTTTCCAAGTTTATTGATCCCCACTTTTTAAAATATACTGTAGAGTTATTCATTATGAGATTGTTAGAATACATAGTAGATATTTTAAGTAGGAAAAAATGTATTTCATATTTAATGTATTTCATATTATTCAATTATATGTTGGATGTTAATGTTATAAAATAGGTATTGAATGTTTCTGAAGTGTACGTTGCATGTTTCCTCTGGAAAGATAATGATTAATCAACTTTATGCATGTTTTATAGGTGCTTAATTGTTTTTCATTTTCAGAATTCAAGGTTGTTCTGGCTGCTACAGTAAATAATAGAGGAAATTTTTGAAATAATCTTTTCTAGGTATGAATTTTTCTGATGTTGAGAAGTGCAATATATAGTGCCTGTTGAATTAGACTTCCTGATGTTTTCACTATATAAAAAACTGCCTTTTTCAGGGCCAAAAAATTTTATTCCTTCTTTATTAAGGTGAAATTATAATATTTATTTTTATATAATCTTTATTAATAATATTAAATCTGATTTGTTTTCAAAATTAGTTTTTAGATTCATTATATTTACTTCAATTTTGCAACTCTTATTTGTTCATTTATGTACTTACATAATTTTTGTAAGTTTTTTCCTTTGACATATATAGCAATCCCAAACAAAAGTAGGACTCGTAGCAGAATTTTTCTATTCCAATTTTTTAAATAAAGATGAAATTATTTCTGATTTTTGTCTGTTTTTCTTTAATAACCAAGTCAATTTTTACGGATGTTGGAAATCATAGTGAATTCCAACGAACTCTTAAACTTTTGATGCAATTGTGTTGTAGGATCAGGTGGGGTAAAATGGTCATACATCAAATAGAATTCTATAACTTTGCAATGAGAATTGGTATGGAATGTAATTATTTTATTTTAGCTTTGAATAGTCAAGAACTAAGTTTAACATTCAAAATTATACTAATTGCAACACTTCAGTAGGAGAAAACACCCATTTTGTTTGTTTATGTGTCAGTTTGAAGTTGGAATATCTTATTTAACTTCTCTCCTACATTTTGTTTAATTAAGTTTTCATTAGATTGACTCTTCGGAAAGCTTCATATAGATCTTAAGAATAATTTCTAATTAACATATATGAATTAATTACAGATATTTTATAGTAATTTCAGTAAGATGGGGTTAACATGCATAACGGTTTTTAAATTTCTTAAGCTTAATTAGACAGGTGTTAGTTAAATATTAATTTAAGATATATTACAGATTATAATTAAAGATTTGAAACTGCATAACCCCAATTTTGGCATCAAAAGCATCACATAACACATATAAGAAATCGGCCAATTGCAAAAAAGTATGTACTTTTTAGTGCATCAGGCAACTGATTTCATGCTACCTTTTATTTTTTACAAAGAGAGTAATTTATATGAGCAATAGACTAATGGTATGAATTAGAAGACTTGGCTTTATCCAATTTACTTTAGATTTGAAAAAACCTATTCTTTTAATTTATGATGGGCACAGAAGGTTACATGACTTATGGAACAATAAAAAAGGTCATGCGTAATTGCACTATAACTCTTGTATAATTACACTCTAAAAGATTTAACATGAGCTGTAATTACAACTCTACAACCACCTGTTTCATCTATACATAAAGTGGCCATATAGAATACAAGAGAAAAAAGAAAACTTCAAAAACAATAAGGTTTGACTGAAGAAATTAGTAATAAAACAACTACAAAAAGAAAGAGATGCAGGAAAACAGTTAAAAAAACATGCAAAGATAAACTTGATTAAGCAGAAAATGTATTATTCAGTCAAGTGAATCCACAATTGCAGATAATCAATTTTCACAGTATTTCTGTGAGATGTTGGCAAAATATGAAGGGGGAAGATCAATCAAAGAGCTTATTCTTTTGTATTGGATTAGAGAAGATTTTTAAATTTATTTGAACATACTATTAATTTAAAAAGTATATCAAAGAAATCCTATAGGAATATTTGACAGCTAAATATAAAGTTTATCATTGATATTTTACAATATTAATTTATTAACATACCTCATTTGGATATTTATTGGACTTCAATATTTAAAGTAAAAAACATTTCAGACAATATAAGAATTTTGTGTATTATATTTTTCTGTACAAAAATAATTTTTATATCCTAAATCCAATAATATCCTAATAAGTAGTGTCCAAATCTCACCTATTATTTGCAAGAAAGCATTTTATTCTGATTCCTTTTTCTCTCTACTTATTCCTGCAGTCATAAAAAGGCTTGATTTTTAGGCACTTTATTTTATTGAACTTATTTTAAAAATAAAAATTGAGCAATGCAAATTATTTGAGATCAAGACAAATTTATATAAAATAATTATGCTTACGTTGCTTCATGTGAATTAGCTTTATCTTTTCAGATAAAAATTATATAATTTAAATGCAACTTATGACAGATTATATTTTTTAATCTATAGACGCGTCAATTATATACAGTGGCAAAATATTTTTTGAAACAATCAGTTCCTTTATTTTTCTAGCTGTGTTTATTCCTATATAATCTTTAAGAAAAGATTCAACACCATGTAAATACAAGCAAACACAGAAAATCTTTATTAACAAATTATGTAAATAAACAACACTGTTTGAGTAGTGGAAACAAATAATCAAAGAGAAAAATGCAAACACTTATGAAATATGAATCATAACATTATTCTCTGATAAGTTTGTAATAAAATAAATTACAGTAGTTAGTTCTAATATCTTTAAAGATTTACTGAATGTTTATAAAATGTTTTCAAGAAAAAAATTTCAAACAAATAAACATCACAATATTTACTTTTATCTACTACAAATCACCAATCAAGAATAACATGGCTTAATTGTCAGTTAGGCCCATGGTTTTAAAGTTTTTTTTTCAGCACTACCGACCTGGAATCTATGTGCCAAAATATGAAACATTCTAAAACATAAGGAAAATAAATAATAGGTGGTGGGCCATTGTGCCCTAGTCTCCCCTAATGTTCCAATGAAAATAAGCATACAATCAAAGAAGGAATTCACCTGGTATTTTCACATAAACAATCTTTTTGCAAAATATAACACTCCTTTCCATTATGTATAAGACATAATTTAACATATTGTCCATCATGTAAAAAAAGGGATATTTTAAATTTATCTGACCAATAAGAGATTTGCTTTTGTTAAAATAAAATTCATATATCTCATAAAACAAGAAAATATTACAATTCAGCAAATTTAATAAGTAAGAAAAAAAGTAGTTACTAGTAATATTGAGTGACTAAAATGGAATAATATGAGAATGCATAGGCTGAAGATTTTTTTTGTACTGTTGTTGATTTTTACATTGATTCAATAATACTATTTTGAATTAGATTTTAAGAGTACCACAGCATATCAAAATCTTTTTCTAAAAGTGTCTAATGGTTCACTTACATCAGAAGATTTTATGAATGCCCAGAATATAAAACAAAAATGCAACATTCATGAAGAGGATAAAATATCAATATAAGCTGCAAAGTTTGATAACAAGAAACAAAATTCTTTTTCTCATCAATTAAGACATAACTAAACACAGTTTTAAAATATAAAATTATTTGCATTTTAAATTTATCTGAACAATCAAAGATTTGTATTCTTGTAGTAGAAATCTTTCAGGATATAAAACTACATGCACAATAACAAATTTAATAAACAAGGAGGGATCGTATTAACCTGGAAACGCACTTCAGAAAAAAGCTTCATCAAATATAAAGTCAATTTTCTGAATGGATCACCAGGTACAATAGAGACATTGTATTTTTAATGAATATATGCATTTAAATTTACAAGAACAATAATCAGTTTGCATACAATGGACTGCAGCAATCCAGGATAGGTATTAATAACATTAAATATATTTTGAAACATACTGATTGAATTGGACGAGCAAAAAAATAGTGGAAAGAAGTTATAAATTCTCCACTCAACATATAAAAAAATTACACTATTAGTCATGCTCAACACTAAAATATTCCACCAGAAATTGAACGGTCAGGAAAAAACTATTATAAACATCTTAACACTAACCCTCGGAATGAAAACTGACCGCTAATCACACAAAATGATGCCGGACGATCACCACTTCAATGCCGCATCCGCTAATCAACGTCATATCTACAACATAAAAGATTTTCGGATGCACTTATAAATTTATTTGAACAATCAAAGATTTGTATTCTAGTAGTAATAATCTTATAGCATATAAAACAACAATACCATGCATTTTAATAAATAAGGATGGAGTTTTAACTTGAAAACACACTGCAGAGAAAAGCTTCATTAAATATAAAGTCAATTTTCTGAATGGATCACCAGGTTCAGTAAAGACATTGTATTTTTAGTAAATATGTGTCTATGTGTCTTCAAATTTACCAACAACAATTAACAGTTTGCATGCAATGAATCCAGGATAGGTATTAATTACATGAAATATATTTTGAAACTTACTCATTGAATAGGAAGAGCAGAAAAAAGTAGCGGAAAGAAGATACAATTCTCCACTACAACATATAAAAAATTACGCTATTCGTCATGCTAGACACCAAAATATTCCTCCAGAAAGTTAACGGTCGGAAAAGAACTTGAGGAGACGTCTTAATACTAGCACTCAATACAATGAAACGTGGTTAATACTACGAACTTAGATATGAAGTGACCGCTAATCACCCAAAATGATGCCGGGCAATTCGCGCTTCGAAGCCGCGTCCACTGATCAACGTCATATGCACAACATGAAAGTCCTTCGGATGCCAAATCGGCGATTTATAAACAAACATGGAAGGCCTAATTCTGCTTCCAGAAATTGTGGCAAACATAGAAAAACTGGTCACGTGATCTACTGTCGGTTTTTTTTACTGTTCGCGTGTAAAACCTACTTAAGAGAAATATGCAAATAATCAACAAGAAAAAATATAGCAAATTTTTTAAAAAAATTAAAAAAAGTTTTTTTAAAAAAAGGTAGCAAAATTTAAAACTAGAACAAGAAAAAATGTTTTAATTATCATACAATAAAATTTAAAAAAAAACAAAAGATTTTTTTGGAAAAAGAAATGAAGTTAGAAAAATTACGACAATGCTTAAGAAGCGCGCAATTCCAGCAGCTAAACAAAAAACAGAGAACAATAGACAGATAATAAAGATCATACAAATATAGCCAAAATTAAAAAGGAAGGTAATAAAAGCAATCCTAGAGTAATTCGAAAGTAACGAAAAGCAAAAAACAAAACAAGGAATCCGTTCCAGTTCACTTTATCAAGGGCTAAGAACTATTCGAAATGGATTCAAAAGAATGTTTGGTAAATTTTCTGTAAGAAGCAAGCCATAAGCGAAACAGAGCTTCTCATAGCCAGAACTCCCCAAACAAAGATTCCAAGGAGGCTAATCCACAAGATCAAACATCAAAAGAAAAAGGAAAAGAAATTACATACAAACATCAAAAACGCTAATAAGTTAATCAAAATATTAGCCATCAAGCTTAATTAACAAGCTTTCATAATATAAAATCAAAGAACTTACCCCATGTTGAAAAATGCCAGAGAATAAAAGCTACCCACGCTATCGAGAAGAAGTTATACGTTAAACATTAGTCCCCCTGGCGCCATCTATATTCTCAGAAGAGGAAGAGAAAGACAGAAAAAAAAGAGAAAAAAGAAGAGGCTGAGATATGAATCTCTTTTTTCTAGTAGAGGAAAGAAACCAATTCAGACATATTAAGAGAGAAAAAAAACCCTTATTTTCCATTTTTCAACTACGCATAAATGATTTTTTTAACTAGAAGTTTTACATAAGAGAAGAAGGGACACTCCGAAAACTTGGCAGTTTGCGAGAAACAAATTCTGGCGAGATTTTGTAAGGAAGCAAACATTTAGGGAGTTTCGCCAGGTCCTGTTGCGCAAAAGAATACGCAGGGGATTTGATTTGTTTTGATCCGTCAAACCACATGCAGTTCTAACTTTGGTTAACTTGCAACGGACTTTTTGGGGGTCTTTTGTTCTTCTAGCTTGCTTGTAGGTTTGAGAAAACAGAATTCATCATGAATTATGACAAATGTATTTCTTGCAACGCCACTCGTGCAAAGTCGCAGGAGTTGAAATATTTTCGCTTCCCAAAAGACGAAGAAAGGTATGATCGAATTTTACTCATTTTCAACCTTCGATTTAATGTATACATAGTTTTTCCTGCTTGCATTATGTTTTTTAGAACCGCATAAATTCATATTTTCAGAGATATTTTGTATGGCCTTCCGTTCATCTATGTTATGTTTTAAACAACATTATATTCTAATCTTTATTGTAATTTTTTTATGAGTTATTATCATTGTTATGTTCATTAAAAAACTATTATTGCCTTCCAGATGAATTAGTTATTATTTATCATGCAACAAAAAATTTTCAAGTTACTGGAAAAACATATTTTTACTATAAGATTAGGCTTGATAAAAAACTAATGAACTAAACATTAGGGTGGATCGAAAATTCAAAGTGTGGATAAAATAATCAGCATAGGGTGCAAAAGTTCTCTTTTAAGTGTACTAGCATATATGCAAAATTTTTCAACTTTGTTTAATATCTTCCGGAGCCACAAAACGCTTAAATATTTGCAAAAAAACGTTTTTATGCAAATTTCGAATTAAAAATCAAAAATTAAAAATGTGTTAAAGAAACGATTTTACAAAGAGAAACGTTGAGGAGAGGGCTAAGGAATGATAAAAAATATCAACAAAAATTGGAAAATTATCGTACTGAAAAAGTATCGTGTTTGTTCGATATCATATTTTGTAAGTGTACACAAATTTCGATACATGCAAATTTCAAAAAGACATGAACATTCCACTTGCTGAGCGATTGTTTATAAAAGATCGAAGATTAGAAAGGAAATGGTTATTGGAAAAGTGGAAGTAATTGCTACTGAAAAAAAGAGAAAAGGAAAAAAGAAAACAGATGGAAGACGAAAGAATAAAACGTAAAATGGTTAAAACTGATGCTGCTCATGCTCAATCAATGGAGCTACTTGAGCCCAACACTATGTCTTCGTCCTTGTATACAGACGCGGATGTAATTACCTTGGAATATCAATCATAAAATAGTTTAGATTTCCTTATCTTAGCAATGGAATGTGATCGATGCGGAGTTTCGGATAGAACAGCTACTTCATTTGCCAGTGCTGTTCTACAAGACATTGGAATTGTACACGAAGGCGAGGCTTCGCATGTGGTAGATCGCAATAAAATTCGTAGATAGAGTAAAAAGCTTTAAAATGCAATTGTAAAGTCTACTAAGTTAACAGTGTCTTGGTCTCTTTTAACCGGATTATATTTCGATGGGAGGAAAGACAACACAAAAGTGCTAATTAAGAAGGACACAAGGTACTAGCCACAAAAGAGGAGCATTACACTCTTGTAAACGAACCTACCTGTGTATATCGGACATGTTACTGCTGCAACAGGAGGAGCTAAAGCCATAAAAGAAGCAATACTCAATTTTTTGGAACACATAATATGCGATTAAATGGGCTAACAGTAATTGGATGCGATGGAACAAATGTTAATACTGGGCACAAGGGAGGTATTATTCGCTTGATGGAACTTGCCTCAATAGACCATTACAATGGTGAATTTGTTTGCTTCAAACAAATGAGTTACCCCTCCGTCATCTACTAAATTCTTTGGATGGGCAGCAGCTGGTCCTAAAGAATTTTGTCGACTACTTGGTAAAGCAATCAAAACCTACGAGGAGCTACCTGTAGCTCCTTTTCCTTCAATAAATGTGGAGAATATGCCACATAATATAGATAGAATGGTTCTCAGCAATGATCAGCAATATCTATATGATATTTGCCTACCGATATCACGCGGTGAAGGTTATTCTGACCTGGCATTAAGAAAGCCTGGTCCAGTTGTTCACTCAAGGTGGCTAACAATTACAGGTAGAATTTTAAGGTTGTATGTGGTCACAGAAAAACCATCTGACAACCTTATTTTTCTTGCAACATATGTTATGAAGGTATATGCAACCTGAATGGTTCCATGTCAAGACAAAGCCCTCCATAACAGAAGGAGCGCTGCATATTTGGAGACATATTTCATTTTTTAGATATTTGGAACCCAATTTAAGAAATATAGTACACACTTTTATTCAACGAAATAGCTTCTTTTGTCATCCAGAAAATTTGTTATTGTCAATTCTCATAGATAACAGAGAGAATATAAGGTCTTTAGCACTACGAAAACTAATTTGTGTTAGAAATGAAAACAGAGAATCATGAGAATAAGAATTTTTCAAGTACCAAAAATAGACTTTAAAGCAAAGGATTTTTTTTCACTTATTAACTGGCAACGAGTTAGACCTTTTGAACCACCTCTTTTGATGAATGTGCCATTTAAATACATAGAGGACATGATAAAAGCTAGACGGAGGAATGGTCAAAATATTCATGCCATACCCAAGCTGTAGAAAGGTGTTTTCTCATAGTGTTTGAAGCGTCGGAAAATGTATCTGAAGAAGAGAAGAGACACGGCTTCATATTGAATAGGATACAATCAAGAAGTCTTATCAAGTATTATAATACCAAAAAGGAACACATCCATTAAAAATATGTAAATTTTCAAACTAATAGAATTAAAAAAATCTATGATTAAGTTCACTTTTTATAAGTTTTGTGATTTATTGCTTTGACTAATAAATTTATACTTCATGTATTATTATAAAATTATAATTATTTATAAGTTTACACTTTAATACTTGAATAATCTGCCAATTTTTCAAATATTTTTCATTAATTCACAATTTTTAATAGATATTTGTAAAAATGTCAATTTTTAACTTTTTGGGGGGCTTTCGGGCCACCAGAAGATATGAATGAACTTGAATAATAATAAAAAATCGCAAACTAATATATCCAAAATAAAACTTTCTTACCCGGCGCTAATGGAAATTTTGAAAATATTTTTTTATAAATTTCCCCCAAAAAATGTCATTTTTAACTATTTTTGGGGCACTTAGGGCAATGGAAGATATGAATGGATGTTAATAAAAAAATTTATGTAAACTAATATACTTAAGACACAACTTTCCCGCCCCATGCCAAAAAGAATTTTTAAAAAAAATTACTAAACTTTTCGATCCACCCTACTAAACATGTTAAAAATATACCTCTTAATATACCAAAAATATGCTTAACAGGTGTAAAGCATGTATCTTAGCTTGCAATTTGGAATCGCTTCTCAGTGTGTCATCGAGTATAATGTACAAGAAGTACAGGATATTCTCCCAGCATTTCCAAGATCATGATTACAGTTCCAGAAAAAGCAAAGATTGAAATCTACAGCATTCCCATCAAAGTTTGTGTCTTTTGGTAGATAATTTTTCTTTTAAATAGTACAAGGTAGTAATTGTCATATTGTTGAATTTTTTTGCAATTTTAATTCTCGATAATATTGCAGAAGACAGCATCATATCATTTCTGAACTGCAAGAAGGTTTGAAAAATAAACTAGCAAACGAGTGTGAAACTTTTTCATATTCTGTCACAATAAATTCAAAATCTGTAACAGGTAATTCAGGACTTTTACTATAAAATCTGCTTTTCTTCGTTCATATGATATTATCTAATGGAGATGTAGCTTAAATGATACTTTAAAGTTTGCAAAATGAACTAGAGAACATTTTCTAATGTTTCAATATCAAAACTCTTTGCATTATGTTTGTAAGGCATTCTCTCTTGCGTTTATCGTTAAAATATGCCCTTACAGTTTCCAAAATTAGTCATAATTTTTTTTAAATTTATTTTGTTGATGTTAATTTATCAAAAACCTCCCCAAGAAATTTCATTTTCAGGTGTTGATGAAACTGCAGATTTTCCTAAAGCCAATGATGTTCTGGAATGCGATGATGTGGAAGATGATTTGTGCGAGTTTTTTCAAGCACACCTAAAAGAAGGCCTAATTTCACTGAAAATAAGTTTGTCTATTTTTTTATTTTTTAACGTTATGTAATGATAGTAGCACATTAAATTGTATGTATTAACTATGAAATATTGTTAAAGAACTCTTTATATCTCTTGTATGTTAGCCTGAATTTCTAAAGCGAGCTTGCTTACTTAAAATCTAATGACCTAATACAAATTATAAACAAGCTCAGTTAGTCTATTTAGTTTAATCAAAAAATCCATTTTAATCTTCTTAGAACTTCCTGATTTGTCTGTTGTCAGCTGTGTGACTCTTAATGGAAATGAAGAAATTGCTCTGGCTAGACAAAAGTCTGGTTAGACAAAAATTCTGACACCAAAGCGGAAGCACAATTTTACTGAACGTAAGTTCATATTTTAAAAATTGAATTTCTTTTACCACTAAATATTTTAAATAAGCTCTCCGTCAAGTTATTGTAACAATCTTTTTCCTACTTTAATATTGTTTCAAAAATACTCCTACACAAACTGTTTGTCTTATTTCTTTTTTTTTTTAATCTTTTATAGATGGATTCAATTCGACACCTAAAACTAAAAAAATTAAATTTTTAAATGGTAAAAGAAAGCTGAGTAAAAAATTAATAAATTGCTTTTATTTTATTGAACTTATTTAATACAACTTCATCATTTCTTTAGGTATTTTTAAAAAAAATTAGTCAGATTTCAAATTATTTGATTATAAATACAAATTTAGAAGGTTCAATTTATTTTAAAATTTAACAATATTTTTAACATTTAAGAAATCTTTTAAGGCTCTCTTAAATGAAAAATAAGTAAATTGTGTAAAATAATTTGCTGATGACTATAAAAAACACATAGAAACTTAAAAATTTTACTAATTCCATGTGTTTAATTCATATTTTCTCTTTAGGTGAGGCGAAAAGGGGGTGGCAACTACCATCCTACTCCAGTGGACTTCCTGCAGAGGACACGGATGTTATTATCTGAAGGAATGTTTGCTATGTGTGGAAATGCCAACTGTGAGCCAGATGATGACATCATTCTTGAATCCACCAAAATCTTCCCGCAAACAGATGAAGATTGCCTGGAGCTTGTTATTGATAAATCCGCCAGCATCATGGATTGCCCGGAAGTACAGGAAAATTGAGATGATTTGGAGCCAACAGAGCCGCTTATGTGGCAGGGTACATTTCAAAAATAATCTCTTCAGAAAATCAACTGTGAACTCCGCAAATCAAATATATGCCGAGAACGCAGCAACTGCCGCTAATATTTTTTTTTGTCATTTAAAGAGTTTGCTCACTCAAAAACCGGATTACAATATCCTTCGCAACTCCTTGAAAATTGTATTTGTAGATTCGGTGAAATTTTCAACTATATTTTTTCAAACACAAGTCATCAAAGGGGAATTTTGAAAAGATTTATAGCAAATTTGAGGGAAGTTGAAAATTCATTTTTGACTTGCAGTGAACATTCAAAGGAACTTTGGGAATTGATAATTAATTTATATGCCAGAACAATGCTGCACAACAACCTAAAAATTATTTGCAAAAACAAAGTAATTTTAACCCCCTCACAAAAAATTGCAATAAAATCTAAAAATATATATAGGCATCATTTATGTATATTTCATTTTATATTTTCTTTAGTTCAATGTATTTGATATATATTTAAATTGTATTCAAACATAAATGATGAATGGCAATTTTATTTCATTATTAAGATACACAATTACTTATGAATTGATTTTGAATTTATTAGTAAAATGCTTTAAATTTTACTCATCCTATTTAATTTTGATTGTGCTTCCATAATTGATCTTCATCAAACTTGTTATGAAAGACTTGCCCTCTTAAAGAATCTGAACTGTATCAAACATTTTGCAGCATATACATCATTGTTCAAGGTATTGATTATAAATTGTTATATGGTAACAGTTTAGTTGTAGTTTGTAAAATTTTCCTATAAGTATGTTATAATGGTTCTATACATCCTATTTATTTTTGATTGTGCTTCCATAATTGATCTTTATCAAATTTGTTATGAAA
>BGPR01004528.1:89664-110429 GCA_013235015.1 Araneus ventricosus | reverse complement strand
AAAAGAAATTGAAATTTTAAAAGGGAAATTTATCATTACAACAGTTGATAAGGCAGGAAATAATTTTTGCATTATGTGTAAACTTCACTTCAAGGAAATAATGCTTAATGAATATAATTCAAATAATACGTATCAATTAATAAAATTTGGCAAAAAAGAACTTGACAAAAGAATGTTAGCACTTGCTAAAAAAACTAAAATTAAAACCAGTAATTTAAATTATCCTTACCTTTTTCCCACTATAAAATTTCATAA
This sequence comes from Araneus ventricosus, assembly GCA_013235015.1. Classification (NCBI taxonomy): domain Eukaryota; kingdom Metazoa; phylum Arthropoda; class Arachnida; order Araneae; family Araneidae; genus Araneus; species Araneus ventricosus. The sequence continues at coordinate 110,174 of BGPR01004528.1, read as the reverse complement.
AAATCCCTTAAAATTTAGATTTGTTACTTGTAGCACTGGTAGTTATAATTATTATTTTGGTAAAGTCTTCTTTAAATTTCTAAAAATTATTCTTAACAAAATCAAAGAGGAAGAGAGCTTCATTATTGACAATAACACTAAAATTTTGGACTTTATCAAAGAAAATAAAAAAATTAGTAGCATTCATTCATTTGATTTTGAAAATCTTTTTACTAGCCTCCCACATAATAAATTAATTGAAGTGTGCTCTAATTTATTTGATATTTACCTTAATACTGATTTAATTGATAAAAACAAATGGTTAGAAATGTGCAGGGTTAATATTTGTGAAAATTATCTCTTTAATGGAATTAACTACTTTAAGCAGGTTCTTGGTATTCCTATGGGTTGTTGTTTTTCAAGTGCACTAGCCGATTTATTTCTCCACTCATTTGAGAGGGATTTAATTAAAAATGAAATTGTTTATGGTTTTCGTTTCATTGATGACCTTTTAGTCTTTAATCATAACAATGTTAACTCCATTTTTAGTTGCTATCCAAAAGAACTCAAATTAAATAAAACTAATAATGAATTAAACAAATGTAATTTTTTGGATCTAGAAATTGAAATCGGGAATTCAGATATTTTGGTTGGAATTTATGACAAAAGAAAGGAATTTAATTTTAAGGCTATTTCACTTTGCAACTTTCAGACAAATCTTGATTTTAGAATTATTAAGAACTCTATTTATTCTCAAATTAATAGGATTAAACACATCTGTAATAACCACTCTTCTTTTGTCAAAGCCCTAGGTAATTTAAATAATAACTTAAAGGATAACGGATTCCCTTTTTGTTTCCTTAAAACTTGATTTTTTAAAAATTAGTTTTTGTTCTCCTGAGAAATAGTTCAAATTTTTATTCATAGATGGAGCTACTGGATAGCTTCTAGATCGTTGATTGTTTTGTATCTATTGCGTCACTTTTCTGATTGGCTTGCTTCTGAAAGAAGGTAAATTTTTATCTCTTTCTTTTGATTATGGATTTAAAAAATTTAGGATTTATGTTCTTTATTTGGTGGCCGGACAAGATTCAGACCACAGGAAGGAATAAATTTTGACTTTTTGTCTTTCCTTTCCACAGAAAATCTTGTTCATTTTGGAACTAAAAATGGCGTGTGGTTTCTGATGAGTGAGCCATTTTAGTTCCTTTTCATTTTGAATAATTTCTTAACAAATTGTTCTAAGTATTGGTAAATTTTGGTTTCTCTATAGTTCTTGTTGTATTTTTTTAAAACAATTTCTGTTGAAGCAATTACTTTTTGCAGCTGCGTTTGCACGCAAAAACGTCTATTGTTTTCATTATTTTTCATTTTATAATTGTTTTCTTTTAATTTGTTTTCTTTTAATTTTAATTTAAATTTCTTTTATTTGTTTTCGTTAGATTTCGTTGCATATGCGCCTTTCTATTTAATGCAAAATATGTTATTGTTTTTTATTTTAATCAAAATTTAATTAATTAATTTTGCTAAATTTTAAGAATTATAACCAAGTATATAAAGACATTATGGAAGCAGAACAAAATGCCTTTGATTGTTTATTAAACGCCGCAAACAATACCATTCCCAAGTGTCTAAGGAAATTTAGTAGACCTTGGTGGAATGAAGTTTGTCGTGGCAGTCGCAAGAGGCAAAAGAAACTGTGGAATAGATTTCGAAAGTACCCCACGACAGAAAATTTTGTCGCTTTTAAACGAGTCAAAGCACTTGCTCGTCGCATACCGCTTCGATGTCAGAGAGAATCTTGGATCAGTTTCATGTCAACAATCAAACACTCTGTTTTAAACATCTGTGGAACAGGGTCAAGGCTGCTAATAGGATTTATAACGAATTTTCCTTTCCTGTTTTAAATACAGGAATTACGTATTCCGCTCTATTAGACGTAGGCAATATTCTTGGGAGCGCATTTGTATAAGTTTCCTTAACTGATTCTCATAGCGCTGATTTTGCTGCAATAAAGAATCGAGCGGAACAAGAGTCTTTGCGTTTTACTGGCAGCAGCACCCTTCCATATAATGATGAGTTCAGAATATTTGAACTAAAAACCGCATTGTCTCAAGAGCATGATACCAGTCACGATTGAGACCGAGTCGCATATAATATGCTTCGGCATTTGATTACAACTTCACTTCTCTTTTCAATCTGTAATTCTTATTTAGTAGAATTTTTATTCAACAGAAGTATACTTCACAGTGGCATGAATCTATTGAGTTAACAATCTTAAAACCTGGCAAAGATCCATCCAGTCCCCTCGCACTAAAGGCCAATTGATCTGACAAGTTGTCTATGCAAGACACTTGAACAGATGGTCAATGCTCGTCTTATCTTCGATATAGTGAAACAAGGATGCATCTCCCAATGCAGAGTGGTTGCCGTAGAGGAACGTTTGCTTTTCATAACCTCAATTTTATGGAGACCCAAATACGCAATGCGTTTGTTAGGAGGAACCACCTTGTCTCAATATTCTTTGATAAAGAAAAAGCCCGTGACCGTGTATGGCGCTATGGTATACTTTCGACACTTTTTAAATTTTGTTTTAGGAGAAACTTACCCATTTTGAACAATATTATGACTTCAATATTTTACATTTGCATTTTGAGAACAAAAAACTCTAAATAATATTTAGAGTAACATCAAGCGGTTGATTGCTGTTACCATTTTCTTTATATTACATGTTTTGTATTTGAGTGTCTATTTATATTATCTATGTTTTGAAAGAGTGTTTCTGGAATGGCAACGTTGTTTTAAAAAAGTAGAAAAATGTTTTCAGAATTTGATTCTCAATTTTTAACTTTGTATTTTTCATATGATAAAAACGGCCATTTACAGTCGGTAAATTGGAGATTCTTTATTTAGAGTTTTAATGAAGAGTTTATTTTAGTTTTTAAAGTAATAAATCAGAGATAATTTGAAACATCTGACGTCCGCAATCAATATTTTTATCTGTAAGTAGAGATATTTCGTTTGTTTATAATGAATGTACTTAAGTCCAAACGATCTCAGTTCAGGAAATTGTTTATAAAAGCTGTAAATGATAAAAATAAAGGAGTGAGCTTGATTTATCGATAGATATAAGGATTTCGAAACTAAGGTTAATTGAAAAGAAAGAGAAACCTGTGTTAGATGTGGAAGAAACTTATAGAGAGGTACTTCTCGAAACTGAAAATAATGAAACGACAATAAATTAGGAATTTGATCAATCAGAACGCTATATTGATAAGTGAAGAATAATAGAATCCAAGTTGACTTCTCTTTTAGCTGAAAAAGATATCAGTTCTGTTGTTAAAAAAAGTTTTACTCAAAGTGCTGTTCTTTGATAACCTAAGCTTAAACTCCCAACTTTTGACGGGAATATCAAGAACTGGTTGGGATTTTGAGGACAGTTTAAAAAGAGCGATACCGATTCTAATTTGGATGGTCATGATAAATTTGCATATTTATTGCAATAAATGGAAAAAGGATCACCTGCCGAAAAATTAATTGAAAGCGTTCCACCCGGTGGTTAAAGATATAGCAAAGCTTTACAACAACTACAATCACGTTTTAGTAAAGAAGATCTTCTGATAGAGGTCTATGTTAGATGCCTTCTTTCGTTAGTGTTATTAAAGAATTCTCAGCAGAAATTTTCTTTAATAAAACTATACGATAACTTAGAATCCAAACTTTGAGCGTTGGAAGTTCTAAGTGTTTCTAGGGATAAATATGTAGCGACGCTGTATCCTTTAGTCTAATCGTCATTGCCGGATGATGCACTAAATCATGGCAGAGATTCCTAGCTATTAATCGCGGTCATAGAGAGATCGAAAGTAGTGAGTCAAATGATAAAAAAGAGTCAACACATCGCATAGATTTAGATGGTTTGCTTTTATTTTTACTCACTGTAATTGAATTGGAAGATAGAGTATCTATAGCTACAAAGTGTTTTACAAAATATCAACCTCCTAAGCCATGGAGTACTAAACATGTTGGTTTCAAAAACCGTGGAGAATTAACACAAAACCTTTCTGCTTCTACTCTAATAGCAAAATCTGAGAAAAAGCCAAATGCATGTATTTTTTGTTCTGGAATTCACGAATCTAGTGATTGCCTCAAAGCTAGAAAGATGTCATCTGAGGAAAGGCAAAATACTGTTGAAAACAGTCGTTGTTTTTTATGCTTAGTCAAAGGGCATGTAATAGCTAAATGCAGGAAAAAACATTGTGTGTTATTTGTAGGAAAAAACAAATGTAACTATAGGATCACTATTAAGGTGAGGTCGTTAAATAAATTATCTAATGTAAGACAAGAGAAGTTATATAATTTTAAGATCTCACCGCTTAAATTGTACCGTGACAAATGACTCCACGTGGCTAGGGTTAGTGTTAAGCTTAACGCAATTCCTATTGAAAGCCAATCCAATCTGCTTGCATCGCAGTTAAAATTAAAGATGGCTCAAAAATCAAGAGTGTGAATTTTGGTAATAGTACTTTTACACCGTATTTAATTTGTATTTCCCAGAAATTAATTTTGTTTATTTATGCAATCATTTTGGACTTTATGTGTACTTGTATGGTTTGCAGAATTCAGTGATTTGGTTGGAATAATGTGTATTTGTTATTTTGTATGAGAATAATAGTTTTATGTATTCATAAGTAGTTAGTGATTTCATGATCATTTAATTATAGCTAATAGAAATAGGGTTAGTCAACAAAATGACCCAATTGTTTCCGATTTGCCAAATCAGGAACGCAATGTTAGCATGAATTTAGTTGAGTTCATTCCAAGATTTTCAGGGGAAAACGATAGTATAAAAAGCTTTATTAAGAAAATCGATGAAGTAGGCCAATTAAACAATTGGTTGCCTGTTGAAAAGTTAACAATTTTAAAACCGGAATTTCAGAACGGCAAGTATTAAGCAAGTATCCGCGCACGTTGGATGATGATATTGAATCGACAAGAATTGAGAAAAAAAATTGTGAAAACGCCGTTCGCAATAGAGAATCGGCATGCACAAATATAGTTAACGGAGACTTACTACACAAGTTAACGTATCAGATCGCAAAGTGTAGAGGTTCTGAATCTCAGATCCCAACCAAATTCGGACTCAGGACAAATAAATAATTTCAGCGCTAACCGGTGAAAGTGAGAGCATGAAGTGACAAAAAGGAATACGACAATAGAAGGAGAAATAGATCATTTTCTAGAGACAGGAACAATTCCAGAGAGCGAAATTTTTCAAATAGAGGCAGGAATAATTTTGACCCCTGCAATGACAGACATCTTTCAAACAACAGTAGAGGCGAACCCGATAATCATAATGATCGATATTTTTCAAATTATAACGGAAGAAGAAATCCAAACAGAAATAACGCGACGGGTTTAAACACGAGAGGGAGACAGCGTTGGTAAAAAATGCAGGGTCGAGCGAGGTGTCTCCCGAGAGGTTATCTTCAGACCAGAATTTTCCTTACCAATTATTGAGTATTAACTTTAAATGTTTGTTGGATAGCGGAGCTACAGTTTCTTTAATCGAACCACAAGTTTTTGACCAAATAAAAGAACTAGGTAACGTTCCACAATTGACATCAAACATAATTGTTAGAGCGGTAAACGGACGTGAGCTAGAAATTATAGGATATTATAAATTAGTCTTAAAATAGAGGATTTAATTTTTGAACAAAATTTTTATGTGGCTGAAAACGAAATCGCATCCAAATAGGACGCAATTCTTGGCATGGATTTTTTTGAAGCTAGAGAAGGTGTTATCATTTTAAAAGAAAACTTTATAGAAATCGGCAATAATAAAGTGCCTATCATACACATGCCATATACTCTTTACAATGACAACTCAGGTCAAAATGCTAATTTTAAATTAAATCAGAAATTAATTTTACCACCTGGCTTCTCTTCAATAGTTTATTAAACGTAAAAAAATTTATTCTTCACTGCTCAAAAATATCAGTCGAAAATAGCAGCTAGTAGTTGAAGTCGAGCTATGGTGATTTCTCCCTTTCCTGTAGCAGAGACTCGATTTCTGTGGAAAATAAATTTTATCACTATTTGTTTTTACAATTCCAAAAAAAGCAGTAGCTACACATAATCTCATTTTCTAGCATCACAGAAAAAAAGTAATGACCGGTGTTCAACATTTTAAGCACCCAAATACCTGGGGAATTATATGTTCTCAATGTACGCAATATTTTTTATCCACTTCAAAAACTCGTTTCTTGTAGTTTCATCAACTTCATCTTCTCACGTTATCTTCATTTTCCAAATATTTTGAAGCAACAATTTAGGTCCTAATAATACGGGGCATTTTACACCAATAGAATCAAATAACCTGTGGTCTCTATACGGAACAGCTCTTTTCGTGATTTTTTCTCTGCATATCTCCTTTTTTAATTTCATGTTTTTTGCTTTGCTTTGCTATTGTTCCATACTTTGTCCCCAGCTCCCCACAGATAAGGTTCTTTTCTTTTCTTTTTTCCTTAATCATAGATCAAAATGTGGAAATTGGGGGAAAGATTTCCATAAAAGGGAAGGGGTGAGGGGGAGAGGAGGAAGTACTAAGCACTTGCATTTTTGGAGAGATTGAATGCTTTTATTTGTTTCAATGAGTGTATTTTGTGATTCCTCTCTTTTTAATCTTGAATTTTAGCTCATTTCACTTTTTGTACTTGTGAATGTGTGTTTATGTAAATTTGAGTTTCTTCATCTGTGTATTGTTCTGTCTTTTTCTTGTACTTCCGAACCGTCTCACCAGGGAAGAGTTCAGACTTTTTCTTATCGACTTAAATTTTATGTGAAACTCCGTTTTTTATTTAATTTTTTAATTATTATTATTTCATTTATGTGTAGGTGCATATTGTTTTTGTGTGCATATTTTTGAGTGTTTTCAAACACCTGTTTTGTGGTTTTTTTCCCCCAGCTTGAATAAAGGGTTTAGGGTTTTCTTTTCCCATTTCGCTTTGTCTGTGGACTCGTGCAGCGCGTAGACAAGCTTGGGATTTTCATCTATTTTCTATATTTTTAGAGGTTTCTTCTGACATTCCTATTTTCAGCTCCCATTTTTTTTTTAATTCTTTTTCTTGTTTTTTTTGTTCGATGAAGTTTCTTTTCCTTCTTCTTACATGATACACATATAATTAATTCTATTTAAATTATTAGCCGTTTTTCTCTGTATTAGAAATTGTATGCTATTAATGTTTCCTTCTCTCTTGAAAAGTTTTTACTTTTTCACTGGTTTTACTTAGGGACAAATGAACATTTGTAGTTTTCTTTAATTTTTCGGATTCCGAAACGATAACAAATATAAAGAACGCCTAACTCGCTGTTAAATCTGTTTTTTATGCACATGAAGACTTATTGTATCAAAAGTCTCAAAATCTTATATGAATAAACGAGAAAGTCACTCAGTGATTCATCACAAAATCTCAAAAACCACTGGGACTAGAAACTTGAAATTTGGCGGTGGTTGCTTCTTGGGTAGTAGGTGATCACTAAGAAAGTATTTTACGGAATTTTAACTAGAAATAATTAAAAATTACCTTAAATTGTATCGTTTTTCCGCAATAACTTTTGAGCATATTATTGCACAGAATCCATTTTAACATCTTAAAGTTTCTAAAATTAGCTTTCAATTATACCAATTTCATTTCCATGTAACATACTATCTAATTTTAACTAATTTTCAAACACAATCCTGACAATGCTTTTATTGCTCTTAAGTGGGTGGATTTCTTCTCTGTTCTTTTACAAATACTTTCTAATTTTTGGCATTTAATTCATGTCAACATGCTGATGAGCTGGAATAATATCTTTTTCCTTTCTTTCTCCCAAGTTCTGGTTCTCAAACTCCTCTTAGCTCGAACAATAAATATGGATATTCTATTCTGGATTCTCTATCTACTAAGTTAATTAAATCTACAATTATTTATGTATAAATTGTCGTGATAATTGGTTTGTAAATCCTTACAGAATATAGTTAATTATAATATTTTGAATAGAAGAAATATTCTTCTACATTAAAACGACTAGACGGGAAAGCATTTTTATCCTGAGCAATAAGGTACCAATAGTGAACGAAGTCATGGTTATCAGCTAGTAATCTATATTCTAAAATAGCCTACAATAGTTAAAACATATGAAGGATTAGAAATAACCTTCTTATCCGATAAATAATGTTTTAAATAAAACAATATTTTATTTTACACTACGACACACCCCTGACTCCAGAGATAAAAATCTCCAGTTTGCATTTGGATGGGTGTGCGTAGAAACTTTATTGAACAAAAGAAAAGATTACAGACAATGTTTAAAATACATGTGAAATACATGTGAAAAGTATAAAAGCAATGAAAAATGAGCTATTTACAGGTGAAAAGAAAAACTCGTAAAGCAGAAACAATTTTAAGACAGGCCCCCAAAAGTTCACTGCCTTTAAAAACTTGTAGGAGCCATGTGTAATAAAATAATACTACAAAACTTTCGTGCAGAAACTTGTTATATATGCATGTTAAAAGCACGAGTTAATCATTCTAAAACTAAAGATTAATTTCAGAAAACCAATGTACTTAAATGGTAGAAGAAATAGCTTATTCATATACCTTTAATTAGCACGCAAGATATTATCTTCTATTATAATATACAGAAAATTAATTCAATAGATTAAAAACTTTGATACTTTAGTCCTGGTCCTAGAGCATCACGTAGGGAATTTTCAAAATTCAATTTGATTCTTTATTTATAAACTTTTTATCGAAAATTAATGACACATTAAAGGATCAGGGGCAATGGTTTCCTTCTGATAACCGCCTGTTTAGGAATTCTTTTCTTAGGGAAGCCCCTGGCTTTATGATGATGTATTTGACTGAAATGCATTTTCTAATACCTAATAAAAACAACTAGTTGCATCAGAATTTCTAGCTTTTTTTTTCGTTGATTTATGCGACAATAAATTTTTCTTTCGCAAAGAAAAACCAACCGACCTTCTTTTTCTATCAATTTTAAGAAAAAGGGTTTAAGTAGGAAGTCAAAAATTATTTAATTTTCATCTGCAGTCAATTTTTTGCAGACCTGACAAAATCGAAGGAATAAGAAGGAAAGTCAAACACCTTTATAAAATTAGTCAGGTGCCATTTAATACTTTATAGATGACTTAGACGTTTTGAGTGTGGTATTAAAAAGATTGAGGGGAGAGGCCTTGCCACACCAAATATAAAGGATATTTACCAAGCTTGAAACTGACACATTACTCTGTATAAAAATAGAATAAAATTAAAATCAAATTATATATCTTATTCAGATATGTGAAACAACTTGGAAAATATATATTTTGTTTACTGTTTCATTATTCTCTATTAAAGTTTAGAATTAAAAAAAAACGTGTAAAAAAATTATACTTTACAAATTACAACACACACGTAAGATACTGTGATAAAACTCATTATCTAGTATGTGACGGTGGAATTTGGAAATAATTCACAGTCTAAGACTGCAATTATTATTGGAAGAACTATCTTCAAACTTGTGTGTTATTAGCGTGTCAGGATAAATCAAATGCTTGTAACACATATTAGTGGATTCTTGTCTCGTAGCCTTTATTGAAAATCAACTCGCAATTGACCTAAGATTTAACAAAAGAATTGCAATTTCGGCGTTTAAATTTGATAACTTATAGAAGAATGCTTAATAGCATATCAGCAAAACTGAAATGATTCAAGGAACTAATACATAAGCATTAATATTTTCTTAGAAATGACTTTGTGTTCTTTTATTATAAGCAAGAAATATACATTTTCATTGACAAACTTAAGACAGTTAAGCTGCAGATATTTTCTTCAGAGTCTTAATAAGACTATTAAAATATGATAAGGTCATTCAAACATTAAATTTAGTTAATATTCTTCCTTACATTTTCATTTTGACCATATTTTTCACTGTCTTTAACAAAAAGACAATATTTTGAAATGTAAAGCATATTTTTTTTTCCTTTTTTATTATTTATTTCCATGCACGTTCAGAGTGAGCTAAAAATAATTGAAAAATTATTATTTAAAAAATTATTATTCGAAATTTATTTCACTATAATTTTTATGAATTTAAATGAAATTCTTCTAAGTAGTGTGATATAGAAGTTTAAAAAATTCTAGTTTTAAAAATATTACACTTAAACCTTAAAATTAAAAAGGTTTCTTTAAAAACTGAAACTTTTGATTTAACCTGAAAGATAAAACAATAAAAAAATTATCATTTTCATATATTGCTTAAAATTTACGTTCATTTCACATAAAAACTTAACGGTGATTTCTTTTTCATTAAGGAAAAATTCCTAGGTGGAAATTAACATGGCTGATTAATACATCAATGTCATAAGGTTAGTTAACAAGGGCAAAAAACTTTGATTCCAGAATATGTTCAACTAAATATAAATGGCAGCTTTTCTTAGCTACTCCCCCGGAGCTTCTCAAATTTCTCTATGCTTGAATGTGGTATTGAAATAAAATGGGACCCAAAATCTATTTTACTTAACAATTCGATTAAAACATTAAGGCATTGAAATAAAATCTTGTATAATATAAATTCTGCTACAGGATTAACGCTTGAAACATAATACAATTTCAAACAATGCTGGCTTGTATTAAACCGAACTTATACGGAATACGATTCCAAATTCCGACACACTTAGTTGAAAAAAATCCTACCCGAGCCTTCTTCCTAAAAGAAGCCCTCAATGCAGATAGCATTATAATGCCCCAAACCACAGGTGAGTATGGGTTCTTGTATCCTGTAGCATCCCTAATTTTCAGGAAGTACGAGGGATGTTCCGAAAAAATCAACTCGAACACTCACCTCATCACCGAACCAAAAAAGCCACCCTATATTTGCAAAACCTTTAAAAGATAGCCGGAAACTCCTGGGGCATCTCAATCAAACATAGAAGAATTCTCTACAAAAGTCATAGAGAGAATGCTGACGGACGGAGCAACTGTCTGGTGTTGCAACCCAACAAGTCTTGCAAGAAAACTTGTCATCACTCGAAATAGGCTTCCTCCTGGCAATTTCAGGAGCCTACAGAACAACAATCACAGCAGCCCTCCTGGTATCATTACGAATCGCCACTGAATTTACAATTTCAAATGGAAAGCCGCTATGTCACATTAACCAGACTGAGGAAGGAACTCGCATAAGAAATAATCAACATCAATCCCCAAAAATTTGAAAAAAATAGTAGGATGAACCGGGCACCTCTCAAAATTCCCACATCCGCAACAAGTCTCTCTACACGATGAGGCCCACACCGACACATACTTCAGGATTTACACAGACGGAATCAAGACAGAAAAAGGAGTGGGAGAAGCCTTTTGCGTCTTCAGGGGTGATCAAAAGATCAAAGAATGGGCAGCAAAACTACCGGATCATAGTAAGGTCTACCAGGCAGGACTAACAGCAACCAACGAAGCAGCGAAATTCGCATCAGCGCAAGACAACAGTAATATATATCCATAACCTAACCACAATTTTCAACCCAAGAACCCCAAACTCAATTGCCAGAAATATCAATAAAATTCTCCTGCAACATCCAAATATTAAACTAACATGGATCAAGGCACATGTCGGTTATGAGGGTAATGAACTAGCCGACATGATAGCAAAACAAGCAGTAGATTCAGGCAATAACTACGAAGCAAAATAAACATGTCACATAAAATGACAACTTAAAGAAAAAATGTAGGACGCCTGGCAGGCCGAATGGAATGAAGGAGACACCGGCCGCCACATTCACTTTATCATGCTACCAGTTAAACAACGCCTAACTTCCTGGAGGAGGGGGGACTTCATATTCTTCACACGACACGGTGCCTTCGGTGAATACAGGAATATTTTGATTCCTCCCAACATCATATTGTACCTGCGGTACGCACGGCTCCCCACTACACTATGTAAGAGATTGTGACGATTTCACAGAATCGTGGCACCTATGGAAACCAGAACCCCACTTGGAAAACCTCTGGTTTCAACGTGTCACTGCCAATGCAAAATCTCGCCAAAGAAAAATTGCTTTTAAGTTGGGCGTGGACGGGCGTGGAACACCTGGAAAATTGTTTCGCTTCCACTTCACGTCAATCCCAACCGCTCAAAAAAAGTCACAATGACTCTAGGCACGAGATTAGTAGTGGAATTAATTGAGCTAGAACCATCATTTTAAGTTTTTTGTGCTTTGCGTTGAATCTAAATCTAATTTTTCTCACTTTCATGTTAATATATAGAGAGATAGACAGCATGAAATACGATTGTTTATTCATCATGGCGTATACGGGTTGTGGACTGGCTGCCTCGGCTATCTCCTTTTATATTATAGCTTTCAACATACAGTTTCTGTTTTCACTCTAACTCAAAATGGAACAAGGTTCTGTACAAAATTAAAAAGTCTTCAGTGACGATATTAGAAAGATATATGACACTTCTTCAGTGAAGAATGTCAACCAAACAAGCCTCCGAATTCTACACCGTCCATAGCATCTACAAGTTCGAACACAGGCAATCGCATGAAGGATGATGAATGTAATCTAAATGAACTTTTTACTAGTCTTAAAAAAGAACTTAACTCAAAATAAGTACTAAAGGATACCTCAATATTCCGTTGAGAGATAAGGCAAATCGAATAATTGAGGTCACTGATACAGAAATCTTCGAACCCCTCATTTCGAACGTCTACACATTGTCGGACCAAATCTCTTCAGAAGATCTAAACAGAGAAAAGACACTGATTCACCTATTAAGTCATCATCAGCATTAACACCGGCATCGAACAATGGGGTTCCAAAGAAAATTCCGGTGTACTCTGGGGCTCTTAAAAAGCACACACATAAAACCAAAACGCATCCAACGGTGCTGCTCTATCCAGCAGACAATGCAGAAATAGAGGCCCCAGTTCAATATTTACTGTCTAAGGAACTTTAAATTCCTCCAAATATCAAAACAATAAAGCCTATCAACAGCCAAAGCCTGGCCGCAGTCTTAAATAGTGAAAAAGATCATCTCATCAATAAAATAGGCCAAAATAAATCTCTCCTAGAACAAATTAAACCAAAAATGCCTGGGATGAGTCGGATCAGCATAATTTTCTATGGCATCCGAAATAATATCACTGAGAATGAAATTCAAAATGTCCTTAGAGAGACTTCAGCAGGTATTAATAACCCTTAAAATACCGGTTAAAATTCAAGGGCCGTAAAGAGACTTAAGCAAATTGGGTTTTTGAAACCACAAAATTCAAAACACTTAAGGAAATTTTAAGATCCTAATTAAGGAAGTTCTTCTATATTAAAAAACTGTAACCATTGTCATGGTTACGAACACACGGTTAAGGAGTGAAAGAATGTCACACCTTTCTGTGGTAATTGCTCAGGGCGTCATCCAACAAACAAATGCAGATGTTGTTGTTGCTGTCGAGTTTTGTGGCTTAAGATCAAGTATTGGACATGCTGTGCCAAGCGTATTTTCTAAAATGAACACATGCTAAAATGAACAGGTAGTGAATGTGGAGTATTTTTCCCCCAATTCAGAATAAAATTTGAAGTAGCAAAATGACAAATCGAGTTAACCAAGATATTCCAAAAAACACGTATAATTTAAATTAAGTTAAAAATTCTAATGGTCTTTAAAAATGCAAAAATATTTGGATGGGGATACTCTTCCGCCGTGCCTCTAATGCTTAGTGATATAGAGCTAAAAAAACGTAAACAATGATTGCTAAAAACTGGGCATTCAACTCAAAAATGATGAATAGTAAGATCCACATGACACGTGGTAAAAACTTGACACGCCTCAACAAATAATAGATGCTTTTGGGTTGAGCGGGTATGACCAATGTGAACAAGATTTAATTTAACATCGAGCATTCGCACTGGGACAACTGGCCACAATTTTATCAATGACTGGATAAAATGAAGTTTATTGCGGATCTGTTGATCCCACAATTCTTGCCATAATGGGTGAACATAAATTAAAAGGAATTTCTTTATGTCTGCATAGGGATGTGGCTGGTTGAGATTAATGGAAGCCGCCTTAGCAGCAGTGTCAGCCAATTCATTGCCATGAATACCCCGTGACTAGGGATCCAACAGAATAAAATGTGATAATCCCTAGTCTTCAACACGACCAAAAGACGAAGAATTTTTGAAGCAATAGGGTGAGTTAAAGTCTGAGGGTGGGCAAGAGTCTGTAGAGCATTCATGCTGTCCGAGTAAATGCAAAAGATATGCAGGGAAGAGTGGACAGTTTTTCTAGAGCAAGCCATATCGCCATTAACTCTGCTGTTAAAACAGAGCATGAAGCATGCAAACGACGACTAGATACATTTTGATCCAAGACAACACCATAACCCACACGGGTGACTGTTTTCGACCCATCAGTAAAAACGGGAAAATATGTGGAAAACTGCTTCCGATGAGACAAGAATCTCTGTTGGAAAACAACTGGATTGGCGGTAGGTTTGTCAAATTTCGAAAATGGCTCAAGAAATGAAAACTGTGGAACATCCCATGGCGGGTTTGGTTTGGTTTAGTTATATTAACGTACCGTTTTGAAGCAACACGAGGGCTATTTTGGGACAGACTTCGTAATTTTGAGCCACGGTCACTTGACGAGAACGACACCTGAGCTGGCACCCCCTCCCCAAATTTCCACGCCACACCAACGGGAGGACGTTTGGCCACTACGTATGATTTAGCGTGCAACAGGCCCTATACACGGCGGATTTTCAGCGGAATCGGGTCTCGAACTTTGGAACTCTCTGGCTCCAAGGTCGAGACCTTACCACTAGGCCACCGCGGCCTCTCCCATGTCGGGAAGGAGAAGAAATCAATATGATAAACCTTTTAATTAATACAGTAGACTCTCACTAATCCCACACAGATGGGACCGGATACCTGTCAGAATATAGAGAGTGTCCGAATTATAGAGGGTCAATAGAAAAATATAAACTACATTGTACTGAAAGGGGTTAGGCTTGAAGTTTTAACAGGAAAGAATGACTCATCACCAAGTAACATGTTCCAACAGGTGCGACGGACTAGTGGCTATAACGAGTGTCGGATTAGAGAGAGTCTACTGTAATAATAATCTGATAAAGGCTTTTGTTATCTACGTAACCTTAGCTAACTAAAATTTAATATTTTGGGCTATATAGAAGTAAATCTGTTTTTTTAATCCTATTTTAATAGTATTATCTTGATTTTTTTGCAGAACAGCTTGTTTCTGAGCTGAGGAGCCACCACTGTTTTAATCCCTATCTCAGTATGTTACTATTTTGTAGCAAACAGTTGAAATATCTCAAGCAATAATCACTAGCACTTAGTAGAAAGCCGTTGTTTTTCAGCATTCAGGTCTTGTTTATGAGTACAGAAGTGAAATTGTTTTTCCTATGCAAAAAGCAAAATTTTTGAAGAATTATATTTCTTTACTAACTTAAAAATTTTTTTAAGGATTTGCTCTATATCCCAATCTGTGCTTTATAATTTGGCAAGTAAAATTACATGCTGTTTGCAAGTTCAAATATAATCTTTAAAGATCACATGTTAGAACTGTAAACTAGCATCTTTTGCACTTTGTCTTGAATCACAAACACATACTGTACCATGGATCACTAATACAAGGTACATGGCATTAATTATCATGGTCTTTTTCAGAATATACCATGCCACAGATCAAGATGTAGAAGAAATGTAAAAATAATGGTCCTCATTGAGTGAGGGTTTTATAGCACAAGGGCCAGTTTTGGCCATTCTGCACCAATAATAGAGTTCGGAGGCGCATGCAAATGATAAATTTAAGAAGTTCATAAACACGTCAGTGAAAAGAATGTTAATTTTTGTATTTAAACAAAGGTTAAAGTGAACAATAAAAAATTCACGATATTTAAATAAAATGATAAAACCCAATTGTTTTCAAAATTATAAAAATGTTCGGATGGGGATGTTCCCCTACTAAATCATAAATATTTGGAGATATTTATTCTGAAGCTACAGAAAAACAATTGAATCTGTGAGTGCTGAAGGAGAAAAGAAAATTCCAATTGGAGAGTCATATAAAGTGTTAAATATTAAATTTTAAACATTGTAATCTTTTAAGAAATCTGGTAAAATGGATATTCAAGTATGCTGTTTAGTACGACGCCAGAAAGTACTATTTGAAAAAATAAGAGCTTTGCTTTGTAGAGTATATAAACAAACAGGATAAAATAAACTATGGTTTTACAACGAAAGGAATTCTGAGTCTGGCTTATAAGTTTGAAGTGACCAATAATGAAAATCGACCTGGCAAGTGGAACAATGAAAACAAATGCTGGAAAAAAATGTCTGCAACTCTTTCTGACAAGGCACGATGAAAAATTATCCTTCATATAACCAGAAAAGATAAGTTTTAAGCGGAAACCCTACCAATGTTGAAAACCTAAAAACATCGAATATTAGATGCATCTTAAATGTATTTTGCAATTATGCATTGTTTTCTTATTGATTTCCTGTTGTCTTATTTTTAATCCAAGGTGCATGCATATGTTTCCAAGCTAAAAAACCATCTTGTACCTTCGATCCAATCTTGCATCTTGGTTCACTTTGAATGCAATTATTTTTCTTTTTTTAAATGGCTTTCCTTAACTTGCTGTTTATAGATGGTGATAACTGAAGATGAATAGATGTCGCATAAAATTTCTATAACTAAAATAAATAAAGTACGAGGGTGCATCAATAAGTAACGCACATGTCAATTTTTCAGTAGTTCAAAAAATCCATTTAAAAATTATCATTCCACTACACTTTATGTTGCTTTTTGTAGATGCTTGTGTAATTGAAGCATCTGCTACAAATGAAACCTCTGTAACTTAACTGACAACAGTATCTATGTCAATGTTGATAACCATATCTTCTGTAATGTTGGCTATATTAATGTAAAACTATATCTTCTGTACTGGCTGTATTAATGTAAAAGTTTTCTATTTATCCAAGTCGAATTTATATCTAGTAAAAAACAGGGAAGAGAGGTGACCGATTATTTTGTAGTCTGATTCCAGTATACCTCGATTAAAACCGGATCGATTATCTGAGGACGACATCCCCCAAAAAAAAAAAGAGGCGCAGATTGCCGCCTTTGGAAAGGAAGTATGCAAGGAAGACCGCATTCTTCTCAACCCTTCCTATTTTATTGACTCGTACAGCCAACCATGAATCCGGCCAACCGGTTTTGTCTCTGCCTGGAAATGCTGCGGGCGGCAAGGCGGGTATGATTCAACCGTCGTCGCGGTATCGTGTTGTTCCAGATTAAAATTCTTGCATCGCGCTTCTGTGTTAATGTGTCGAAACGCAAAGAGTCGCTCTCAGTAAAATCAAAAGCTGAGAATAATTAAAGAAATCGGAAAAAATGGACAAACAATTAACCATTGATGCTTCCACGGCGAGATTGTGATCAAACTGTGCGAGACATTATAAAAATAAACAAAAAGCTTGTTTTGTGGTTTTAACCAACAGAGATCTGCTGAATTCTGTATCAGGTGTTGTTTGTGCGGCTAAAGCCAAAACTACTTTTTTGAAGAGGCTTAAATACTCGTTCATTTTAATGCTTCGAGTGGTTGGTTAAATTCAGATTCAAACAAAGATATTGCATACGCTAAATAATCCGTCCAAGTGAAAAAAAAACGTAGTGACACATCAGGCAGCTTGAAGATTTTGTGTTAGAATTTTGAATTGTACGTGAAGAAAATCTGAGTGACGAAACAAATATACAACTGGACGAAACAGGGTTATATTGGAAGTGTTTGCTACAAAAGACATAGCATATGAAACTAGTGCAAAATGAATTGGGGCATAAGAAGCAGTGAGAAACAAAGCATAACAGTGTTACTGCACACGCCTTGGCTCACATTTTTAAAATTTGTCCGTTATTGGAACTGCAAGAAAGCCGCGAGCTCTTTTTCAAACTGAAGAAGATTCAAGTTTGCCTGTAAATTATTACAGCAACAAGACAGCTTGGAAGTGACTATATACTTCTTTCTGATTGTTTTAAAGTTCGTTCCTGCGGAACGAAACATTTGGAAGATGTCAGGTCTTTAAGCAAAAGAGCTCTTCTTCTGCTGGAGAATACAACTAGTCAACCATCAGGAAAAATTTTAAAATCGAAGATGGGAATATCTTGAGAAATATCCACCCCAAATGTGACAATTCACATCCAAACCTAAGGATCTGTGGGTATTATTTGAACCCAAGACAATATAACGAAATTTGTCTTTTGTTGTTGAGGAAGGATATGATGATTTCCGTTCTTTTTGGAAAAAAAATCACAGTTTTGGGGTAATTATTATGTTGATTCTGCATGGAAATTATAAAAAACAGCACGGTTAAGAATCATGGAGGAATTTTATCGACAAAGAACATGACTCTACAGAGATGACGACGATAGAACTCTATTTGCAGAGAAAACTAGAAGATTTGAGAAAGTTAGACTGTTCTGAAAATGTGGCTGAAGAAGCAGTGGAACAATGGGTTAGCGAAGATCTGACAATGGATTGTTGCGAAGTTTCAAGTGGCGATGGATATTGTGTCCCGTAACTTGTGGTTCAGAAGGATACAAAGAATTTCTGAAGAATTTCCCAAGGTGATGACGAAATTCTTGTAACTCATCAAACATTAAGTCACGGTGATGCATTAATACACACTGGAGCGTTACTAATTACTTGGCAAGAAGATGAAAGCACATCTGCAGAAAAATGATATTGAGAAATCTTTAGGTATAATCCGTCGAAGATAAATGAAAAACAGAAAACAGACTTCTATCATTTCATTCTTCCGAAAACAATGAGGTAAACTACATCTCTGTTTTTCTTCTTAATTGAACGAATTATAAATCTAACAAATATTAAAATTTCTTGTTAATTTTTTCTTTTGTATTAATTAAACCATAATATCTTATTGTAAGTAATAATTTTGTATTTTCAGTCATTTTTCAAAAAATTTTCATCAAAATTTGCATACTATCGTATTTTGGATTATCTCGGCAATTCGCTTATCCAGAATAAAGTGATATCCCGGGATTCTCCGATTAATCGAGAGATATCATTGTTATAGCGCACATGCAAGTTTGAAAGAAAAGGAAAAAGTGTTGGAAATAATCTAATTTTAGCATTTATTACAATATAATGGATTACAGATTGAACTGCCAATTAATTCTATGAAATTTAAATAAATTCCTTTCCACAGCACAAAGCTTGAGATTTCAGAGCTAACCAGCTTCAAATCTTCTTGTAATTCAAACTCGGGATATCATGCCTTGAGCCTAGTTGGAGTGAATTACTGCAGTAGACTTTCGTGTGATCCAATAACTTTGAACTTCAATTTGCAAACTTCAACACCCAATGAAGCTTCTGAATTATAAAGATTTTCGAGAGATACCCTTTTGGTTCACCTGCCTAACTTCTTATCTTCTGAATATGAACACAGAATATTTTCTGTGAGCTCACTAAAGCAAATTCTGACAAGAAAGAAATTTAAAAAAATCTTCTTCACACTGGAGACCACCTGCGGTGCAGATAAGAAATTGTAGTGGCCTGGCAGCACCAATGGGTCAGTAAGTCCAATAAGGGAAGGCAATTACGGCTTTGGGAAACCTAGCCACGGCATCCACCTTAGTGCTAGTCAAGAAACTGAGGGCCCACTTAGGAATGTATGGAGTGAATTTACTTGTCCCTGCAAACTAACTGGGTGGGTTCTTCTTTGATGGTGAATATGTCTACTATGTGTTCTTAGAGTATGGCAAGAAAACCACCAAGTCACAGCCACTTGACTGGGAAGAAGTTTTGATAGGTTTCTGCACACACCTGGGCTGAACGGTTGGACTGTTGGTTCAGATTAGTGACCGTTCACAATGCATACATTCTTAGTCAGGTGAATCTAATATAGAAATTTAAGTTCTACTCTCATTATCTGCTAGTCTGTGGAACTTGTACTTGAAGAGATCCCTCTCGAGACATCAAAGATGTTCCGAGTCATGATTACAGAAGTCTGGAGATGGAGGTCTAATTCTTCATTAACAACAAGGCATGTGGTCAAAAGACAGGAAAAGAACTTATGAAATCTTAATTTCACTCTGAGGCCTGCCAGCAGAAGACACACTCAATAAAACTTTTATCATGTTGGGCCAGGACTAATGTTCCTTATGCTTCCGGGACAATTGACTCTTGAGAAGATGAAGTAATAATGCATTTATATCTAGAAAAACTTTTCGTAGAAGAATAAAAATTACACTATTTTATACTTACAAAATTTGTTCCAGGAAGGATAAAAATATCAAGCCTCTAGATATTTTGCAGGTCACAAATCCTGATAAATATAACTTGCATGTAATTTGAAAATGTAACTTGTATTATTGACAAATTACGCAAAAATTCATCTGAATGCGGTTTGACAAATACGATAGCAATACGTAACTGAACGAAGTATAAA